>CABEEJ010001300.1:0-81349 GCA_901482245.1 Timema douglasi | reverse complement strand
AAAAAAAAAAAAAGACAAGAAATAAAATTGTGTGTATATTAATTATACTATACACCGATCCCATTTAAGATGTAGAACAGATAAATATAAAATAAAAGGCGTAAAATGTCAATACAAGTTATAAAACTACTGAATTTACGTGTTTTATTAAATGTCTTGGCAAATGTTTTATTTGGCTTCGTAAAATAAGAATGCGTTTTACAAATAGCGTTTAAAATCCACCTTGGTCAAAGAAAATAGTTTCCAACGTTCCTGTATACCAGTGTTTCTCAACCTATGGTACGCGTACCACTGGTGGTACATGAGCCAGTGCTGGATGGTACGGGAATGAATTATAAAATAAAAAGATAAACTTAACATAAAATCTAATTTTTTTTCACTCGCTATACGAGTTGAAATTTACGCTCGTAGGTATAATTTTTCTCCTCAAAACATGTCAACTAACTAAATAAAAACAATTAGATTTTACATTATTATCAACAATATCGTGTTTTAACCACCCTCCCGTTTCACAGTTCCAGGAAAGAAGACTTAGCCGGGCGTGGTTGGTTTCCCTCGAGGGCAGCGAGAAGCTTCGTCGAGAGAGCGCCAGGACTCGCTGCCATTCGGCAAGCACTCGAATATTCAAGAGACAGTCGCTCCTATAGGTTTCAGCGAGTCCATTTTAGTTCAACGAGAGAGATTACATTCATTCAATGGATAAAGACTATGTGAGGGATTTATCCGGGGTACTGAAACACTTGTATTGTGTTGCACGCTTTGTATTACGGACAGATATGACTTAAAGAGGCACCCAGTGGTGGAAGCAGCAGTTAGTGATGGACAGATAAAACTTAGCGAGGCACCCAGTGATTGAAGCAACAGTTAATGACAGATAGTGATAGAGATACAGAACTTTCATTTTCTAGAAAGAGCAGCTCAGTTTCGTGAGGTTCAGCGCCCGGTAATCTCTATATCTATTGTGTTGAGTGATAATAAATATAGTCTTGGACATAATCTATTTAAACTGCGTGATTATTATTGTTAGGTTGTCATATGTATTTTGTACCAGTATATTGAAAACACCACGACTGGGTCCTTAAAAATACCTAATGGAAACATGACTGTAAGTGGTGGAATTAATTCTTCTCAGTCAGAAGCCAGTACTTCAACTTATAGCCAACCAATAGGTAACATTACCGTAGCAGAATACAATAAAAAAACCTGTAAAGCACAATGAAAGTACAATCCTAGTTATCTATAATATGGGTTCAAATCTATTGGAGAATAAGATGCACCTATTCCTCAGTCTGTGATTTATTATGAAACTCTGTCAAATCATTTGATGAAGCCTTCCCTCCTTAAGCGTCATTTTGAAACTAAACATGGAGGTGTAAAACACAAATCTATGTAAAATTTCCAAAGGAAACTGTCTTATTTGTCAACAAGGACATTCCAAATAACGTCATTCTAAGGATTTAACATGGAGTCACTGAAGACATCTTACAATGTCAGTTTAAGAATAGCTAAGGCAGAAAAAGCTCATAAATCGGAGAGTCATTAATATAACCAGCATGCCTATAACCCGAATGGGTAGTAAGACGCGGTGCTAATAATAATAATAATAATAATATTACCAGCAGCTACATATATGGTCAGTATAACAACTTGAAATTATTCAATTATCCAATGAAAGTGGGTCACGAAAAATTTCAGATTTTTCTTCAAACGTTAAATAGAAATTAGTAGAAAAAGCTCAGGCTAGTAAATACTATTATATTCAATTGTATGAACCTACTGACATTACAAAAATGACCTAAACTCTTAAGTTTGTAAGATTTATAGACATTTTCTAATGATATATTTTCAAAACTAGGCCAGTTTATAAATATGAATTATATACAGTGGAATAAATGTGTTGGGGTTTGTTCCGATGAAGCACAAGCAATGACCGGGAAATACAGTGGAGTTATTGTCAAAATTAAAGAGGTCACTACTGAGGCTAATTGTGTTCATTGTAGCATTCATCGTGAGGCTTTAGCCGCAAGAAAAATGCCGGCAGTTCTGAAGACAGTTTTGAATGAAGCGGTGAGAGTTATCAACTTCATTAAGTCCAGATATATTAACTCATGACTATTTTCGATTTTGTGCGGTGAAATGGGTGCCAAGCAAGATTCACTTATACTCTTTACCAAAGTTAGATGGCTGTGGAGGGGGAATGTATTGAGCCGTCTGTTAGAACTTCACTCAGAAGTGCAGATATTTCTCTCTGAAACGTCTTCAGACAAATTATTTCATTGGTGGACTGTGGCTCGTCTGGTTGGCATACCTAAAATATATATTTTTCTGCTTCAACCGGGTGAATAAGAGCTTGCAGGGTGCATGTACTTCCTTATTCTTGATACAGGAGAAATATATGGCTCATATCAAAGGACTTAGGTTCATCCTTAAAGAAATATATTGTAGAAACACGCATTCCTCTCCATTGTTGGATGCTTTCGTAAGTGAACATGAAATTCTTCTTAGTAGTGAATTGGTGTTGAATATAAAGGAGCACCTTTGTAGCCTAATCACAGGTTTCGAGGAATACTTCCCTGAAAACCTAGCGTCAGAATTTTAGGTTAGAGACCCATCTTCTATTTACGACACCGTGGTAGAATCGAACTCCTTCCGAAAAAGATGAACTGATCGAGCTTTCTTGTGATGGAAGTCTCTTAAAATGATCAAGAGGATGGATTTAACATACTTTTGGTTGGTAAGAGTAAATTAATACCCTGTGATCCCAGAAAAGCCTGTACAATTCTTTATAGTGTTTAGAATTACTTCCCTATATGAATGTGGGTTATCTTTTCTAATTTACATAAAAAATAAGTAGGGGGCTACAGGAACAAGTTGAATGTTGAACTTGATTTAAGACTCAAATAACTCAATTGAAACCAGTTATAAAAAACTTGTGTTTCTCTAAACAAGCACACATGGCCATGGTGTATTAGACTCGTCACATGAAAAAGAAAAACAATTTTATAAACAAAGCTATAAGAAAAGAAACAATTTATGAAAGACACATTAATTTTGTTACAATGGAAAGTTTGAGTTTCACTAAGAGGTGCAGTTTGTGTGCTATTAGACCATTAAGTTAACTTTAATTGAGGGTGCGCAGTTTGTTGCGCCTTTTGTCGCGAGTGGCGCAGTTTGTATCGTCGCTTCTCCTATCTGATAGACGAAATGACGAATGCATTTACAAAATATATACAATAAAGGAAGGGAAGGAAAAAGCTTAAGAGAGATGTACAAGTTTAAATAGTCAATTTATTTAAATTCAAACAAGAAGAAACAATTAAAAATGGTTAGACGAAATATTATCCAAAACATTTCTTTGTTCATTAAAGGAAATTAAATCAGTTACTTTAGACATTGTTATCCCAGTAGGGACGTTAGGTGTGAAGCACCTTAGTTAGACCCGCAACCATGCCTATTATGGTTGTATCTATATAATGAAAGGGTGTAACTAGTTAAAGTAGAACTAACCCACGTTCTATTACGAAGGTGCGTCTGCTTCAACACAACGGTAATTTAATTATTAAACCATTATTAATTTAAGGATAGGAAACAATACAGAACACCACTCATGCCTTGTGGCTACTAGACTCAACCTAATTGACATCTAAAATAATAATTGTCATTAATACATAATTCTAGAAAGTCCTAGTTTAAAGAGTTACAACGTTACTAGTTAAATGAGCTAGCTAGAATGAGCTAACTCTATAATGAACTAGGAGATAAAAGGTTAAGTCCCTAGAAGAGGAACTAAAGGTTTACAAATAGTTAATGGTGAGCTACCAGTAATCTAGGCTTTAAAGATACTATGGCCGGTCTATTTTCAGTAGTACTGCTTGGACTTTCCAAAGTATATTTAAATATCAACACAAGTCTGAACAAAGACTATAACACCAGCTAATAGTTAAACATTAACTAACTCAAATGGGGCCTGAAGGGGGCTCGACAAAATAAATAATACCCCGTGGGCCACTACTCTGCACTAGTAGCATCCCCGCGAGTTGATAACCGTACGAAGGTACACCAATAGAAAGATTAGATACTGGTATCAGTCAAACATCCAACTAGGTCATGGAACAAAGTTCTAGGTAACCTGACATCCACCAATATTGGATATAAATATTTAAACCAGCCAGAATATGGCCAAAAAATATAGGGCATCTGGTTATTTCCCAGGCATCTAAGACCATGTACAATGGATATAGAAAAACAAGTCAGAAACTCTGACATACAACTGACTCTTATGGGCCTAGAAAGATAGAGCTAAAACTCTAAACATTCAAAACTATGCCTTATGGACATAGAAAAACAAGTCAGAAACTCCGAAATATAAAACTGTGTCTTATAGATATAAAAAAGTCAGAAGTCTGACATGCAAAAATATGCCTTATGGATATAGTAAAATAATCACGAAGACCCTATATAAGATTACTGGATTAAGTACTCATAGTCACAGACTTTACTTCAACTGCAGCAAGGTGGAGAGACTGAGGCCTCAAATTTAGTGATCACCGCTTGCTTAGTCCACCAGTCCTTGGTTCACTTCTAGGCAGTTCTTCCAACGAATCGTTACAATAGAATACTAAATTTGAAGCAAGGGGTAGCTGTTTTATACAAGATGCACTGACGTATTAAGAAAGGAACGTCCACCGGAAAAGGGTAGATGAGTTTCCAGGATTGAGCAGAATGACAACTAGCGCTTGAAGAAGGCGGCTGATCACAACTCAAGAGAAGCCACTCGTCATTGCTGTCAAGACTGGCCAGTGTGTAAGATGTCCTTGCGTTGAACGTCGAGGAAGTGTTTGAACAGTCAGCTGGGGCACTTTCCTCAAGTTTGGGCGTTTCCAGCAACACGATTTCACCGTGAGTTTATATCTACCCCCTAAAATTAGGATTTATTAGTTCTAGCACCTATATTGATAATTATATATATATATACACTAGCTCACTCGACAGACGTCGTTCTGTCAAAAGCTATTGGACTGTGGCAGTCCCACAAACTTATCTTTTCTGGTCAAGTTCTTGTGATGGCGTCACTTATAAAGGGCACATGTCATGATCACATCTTTAGTTTTCAGTAATGGTCACCAGAACAAATAAGTTTGTGATACTATACAGTCACAATTGTGTAATTTAAACAAAAAATTGAATATAAACGTATTTCAGAGTGATCACTTTATTTATTTACTATCAAATAGTTACCGTGGAATAAACAATAAATTTGCATAATTGTAATATACTTTTCTATGTATTTTTAATGTCATAATCATAAACAACAACTACTTACAAAATTCAGTTTTCTATTTCGTATACTGCAATACTTTAGTAATATTGTGTTAAATGATATTTTCATTGTAATGCTTTATGGTACATGATATTTTTTGTTTGATTACCTGGCGTGTAAACAATCAAAGCTGATGGTTTTCCAACACGGGAACAGGAAACATACAATTGGCTATGCGAGAAATATGGGTTTTCAAGATTAATGCCGCAAACACTCATTGACTGCCCCTGGGATTTATTTATGGTCATAGCGAAAGCAAGCCGCACTGGAAACTGCAGTCGTTTAAATTCAAATAGTATGTCAGTCGGAATCATTGGGATGCGTGGCATCAAAACGTCTTCTCCTTTATACTTTCCCTTTACAATGGTTGCTTCGATCACGTTGTTCAGTAATTTTTTCACCACTAGCCGTGTGGCGTTACAAAGACTTAGTTGTTTGATATTTCGAAACATTATGATCACCGATCCGACCTTTAATTGAAGATTGTGAGGCGGCAATCTTGGCAAATCCAGCGAGTTCAAAAATTCGGGTGGATAGTTGACGACATCATCTTGGTTAGTAGCGGAATCAAATGATTTGTATGTACTCAATTCACCAGCAAATTCATTTTGAATTTTGAAATGTAATTCATTTACATCCATGTTTTTGGGAGCCAATATAGATCGTTCGCTCAACCAAATATGATCTCTGTAATTTTGAGCAACGTTTGGGGACACCTTTTGAATGAGTTTGGTTTTTGAATCAGTAAACTGACAAAAATTGTCAGGGAAGGTAACGCAGCCAGTGAAAGAGTCTAAAGCAAAGTTGCCATTACTCATGTCAATGAGTTTCTTTGAAAATATTTCTCCATATCGATCATTTTGCAACTTGACACGCATATTCTTGCTTAAATTTAGTATTTCCACTTGTTTCCACAAAACGGAGGACTTTGAACATGCATTAAGTTCATCAGCTGGCGTTGACCGTGGAATCACTGGAAATTTTTGACGAAAATCTCCTGCTAACAAAATCCAAATCCAAATCGGTTTTGATTGTTCCGCAGATCTTGCATGGTTCGGTCTAATGCCTCCAAAGACTTTTTATGTGCCATCGTGCATTCATCCCACACTATCAATTTACATTGCTGCAAAACCTTTGTCATTGCAGAGTTCTACGAAATGTTGCAGATCGGAGTTTCGTTGCTTTGCATATTCAACGGCAATTTTAGCGCTGCATGAGCTGTTCGACCGCCTTCCAACAATGTAGCTGCAATGCCTGATGAAGCAAGTGCGAGTGAAATTTCATTGTGTGAGCGAATTGTTGCTAAAATCAAAGAAGTCAAAAAAGATTTTCCTGTACCCCCGGGAGCGTTTAAGAAGTAAATCCCTACAGTTCCATCATGTACAACTTCCATAAGAGTATCAAATACATACTTTTGTTGTTGGTTCAACAGCGGAAGATTTATTTGAACTGATTCTCTTAAAGCATCGAGATTGTAAAGTTTTTCTCGTTGCAACTCTTGATTAAAAGCGTCGTGCATCGGGCGATTGGGTGCGGCCATGCCTAATTGAGATAATACTTTGTTGACATCATCAAGCACATGTCCTCAATTGATATTAACGCCTCGTTGTAAATTTCTTCACTGACTTGTAAATTAGGATTCCCTGTTATTATTATTATTATTATTATTATTTTTATTAGCACCGCCTCTTACTACCCGTTTGGGCTATACGCACTTACGCTAATGTGTAATGTTAGGGTGATTGTGAGATGAAATGGAGGACCTACAGTTTAACGTGGAATCCGAACCACGGTGGATGCCTGGCATTCCCCACATTCACATGATGTCTTGTCAGAGGTGAAGGAAGGGTTTGGTAATCAGATAAATCCGTGCCGGGACCGAGGATTGAACCCCAGCCACCAGCATAGAAGTCTGACACCTTACCCCTAGACCGCCAGGTGACCTGGGATTCCCTGTTCTAATGCGCATTTGATGCAAGATATCGTTACACATATCATATTTGTATTTGATCCATAAATCAATTGTTTTTGATGGTGGAAGCATGTTGATATAATTATAGAAAACAATGTTCGTATTTGATGAGCTTGTGAAGAAATTATAGCATCATTGAGAGTTTGATCCCAATGAGTGTCATTTTCTAACAGTTGCACACGTTGACAGGCTTCTCTGTAAGAGCCACACAATTCACCATTAACAGTTCGTAAATGTTGGAATGATGTTGGGCCTCGAACATTGACTAATAGCAATCGCATATAAAAACAATCATCGTTGCTTGGATAGACTGAATAAATTCGACCTATTACATCGGTGGAATATACATTTGGGTAACCTGGAACTGGTTTTCCTTGTTTCCGTGGTTGAAATTTCTTTGAGGATTGATTCCAAGTATAATATTTTGGCATTTAGGAGTATTGCAGTGTTCGAGCGAGATAATCATTCTGACACATTAAAAAAAAACAGGTCAAGGTTGTAGATGGTGGTTAAACAGCTTGTTGTAATGCGTTCTGTGCCGTGAAATATACTCCTTAACCATTTTCTAAGTGTATGGCTAAGTGAACAGCAGTGGGGTGTCTTTCATGAATCGGAAAAGAAAAAAATGCGCCAAATTGCTTCATTACTGCTAACATACCGGCCCATTTGGTATTGGGTAACTTCGTCATTGTAATTCTCTGCACCAACTCCAATCACAGCCATGTCACTTCCTTTGGTTACATATTTACAAATGTATTTGATATATTTCACGGAATGGCAAGATTCAACATTGATGTGCACCTTTAAAGTCTTTGATAGGATCAGTGAATATGGAACAATCCAACGATTATCAATTTCAATGTCTTGTTTATTAACTTTGACAATTGTTGATCTTCCGTTGTCTGCAGTCAATCGGCGACGATACAGTGGATAACCATCATTTCCGGTAATTTTTTATGCTACTAATGCCCGTGGATAACGCTTCGAACATTTACCCTCCACCATACACGGTGAATTTAGATTAAGTGTTCCACAGTTGACCGTGAATCATGTTTTTAATAACTACTTCATGCAAGCCTGGATCTACTTGTACATCAGGGATTTCAGCTGATATCACTTCATCAACTTCATATGGTCTTATCTTCTCAACCAACCAAGTCAGAATATGTGCATGAGGCAATCCACGTTTCTGCCACTCCACAGAATACATCCATCAGCGCGCGCGTCTCGCCAAACACGCTATGTTTCACAATGAAATCCATTAAAGATTTCAACTTTTGTTTGAAGACTCCTGCCGTAATGTCATGGCGATCAATGGGTGATTGACCATGGAATAACTCAAGTTTGATTTATATCCACTGCGTATTGCACGTCAATGTGATAAATAAATCTGCTGTGCCACAATGACGAACATACGACATGGCATCTTGAGCCTATTCATGTGATATGTCGAATACTCCCGATGTATGTTGCTGGAAGAATTGTCATCCGGTAGATATTCTCTGCATTTCCATCAGTATTAATCGCATCTCGAAGGTGAATATACTCTTCAGAGCGGAGTTTGATCTGGTTCAACCTGATGAATGTCAATCGCTCTGTTTCAATTTTGACATACATATCAACAGAATATTGGTGAAATAATCACCGACATTTTAAGATGTGATTGTCTTCATTTTCACTAATCATCAGGCGGTATGAATAATAGTTCATTGAACTGACATTTTTGTTGATTTCGGCACCTGTAAATAAATTATTGTTTTAATGACAGTGATTGAACTTGCATATAATACATATAGTAGCTGACACAAAATCTCCATTGCTAAACCAAATTTGTAATTACCTCTAAGGGGATTTATCATCTTGATTGAGAAGTTATAACCATCTTCACCTTGCCAAGACATGATGGGATATTGTAGCACATCATGTGAGCGGTGTGTTTCATACACACGCAGTAACTGATCATTCCGACGATGTAAAACAATATCACGGGCTTACGAATTTTCTCCAACTATAACAATGACAACTTCATCCATTTTTGGTGCATTAAAACGTCTTGCATGTTGGCCCACAGGAGTTTTATCAGCTCTGATTACAATTTTGTGATTATATATGGCATGAGATCCAGTGCAGTTTTGAACAATGTAATCAACTGATTGTGTTGATGAAAGAAAGTTTGTAATTGTGACGTAATTTTCACCCAACTTGTATTTCCCTATATTTTTATACCTTTTGTGAATAGTTTCCAATTTTGTGTGAAATTAAATACTTCAAAGTTCGGTCACTGTTTTGCCGGCTTGACAAATAATACTATTTACATCCATTTAAGAAAATAAAAGGACGGAAGGAACAACGTATAACATTGTTTTAAATAATTTAAATTAAAAAATTATATTTAAGGAAGAACACTTACCTTTTATTAAACATATTAATTATCCTTTTAAGAAGTTTGTTGACTTATTTATAATTAATGTCAACCAAGTTTGTTTTAACGCATGCACAGTTCTATCAAACAAGTGAGTAGCGGATCTCGTGATTGTAAAAGAAAAAAAAGAAGAAACGAGGTTCGATGTAAATAACTCAAAACCAGCGCGCTTTTCGATTTTGACAGATATAAATAAACATTTTATTCTTTTAGGAAAAATTGTTCACATTCATTGGGATATATTTCAATATTTATATTAAACCTGCAATGTATTTTATTTTTATCCTTAGTCCATAGCCAACATTTTATCTTTTGTTTTTATATATTATTTTTCTCTTTGGACTTGGAAGTAAAGAATAGAACATTTTAAAATTTGATTTTATTATTTTATTCTATAGGAGACTGGGTCTTCTTCCTTGGTGTTGGTTTAACATGGAGCCAAATCTGTGGAGCTCTTAATTCAAATTATTTTAAAGTGAATTAACGGTGGTAAATTAAATTACAAGTAACAAAAATGGAAAGCGAAGTGGGTGTGCAAGAACTAGATTGCTTATTTTCGTTTAAATTGTGGAAGAATTTACATTACTAAAGTGAAACAAATTTCTGAAGTTGGTGTTTCGATATGGACTAATTCATGGGTGAGGTCAAGCCAACTCTTCAAATTTAATTTTTTTTTCCCTCCAATAAAAATCAGAATTCATTTTACAAACTTTCAGAAAGACATACTAATGCAGAGAATTAAGTAACATTTTATTTTATGTTTAATTATTAATTTTTTTTATTGTATATTTATTTCTCTTCTTTTTGGTTTCAACAATACTATTTTATAGTTTGTTAAATTAGAATTATAACTATCCGGAATTCCATAGGTAGGATTGGGATGTGGTAAAAGGGAAACAACAATAAATCCACAAAAGTGCCAACAATTGTTATTTTATACATTTATTTTTATTGTAGTCTAAATTAAATTTATTTTATTGTAGTCTAAATTACATTTTTTTATTTCAACAATCTATTTTTATTTAAATTGCTCATGTTTTATTTTAAGTATTCCCCAGTGGTCTCGATTACTGAGAGTCGTCGTGCCACTGTCTGAATTAGCCGAGGTAAATGTTTTTCTTTTTGATTATTATTCTTTCTCCTAGATACTAGGGGTGGTGCCCAAAAAAACCCCAATCTTTATAAATCTTGATGTTAACTATTATTACAAAAACAAGATTCGGAAGACACTGATATTAAACCAGCAAATTATATATAAAAATTTAGATAATACACTTTTTTTTTTTCACTATATAATTCTTATACAATAGACCTCTTCACTGAACTGTTATGTGCACAACTCAGACCAATTTCTTGTGTTGAATTGCCCATGAAATAAATTTGCAGGAATTTGTAGTCGCCAACTGACACCGGCAAAAGTGAACCTGCTCGGTGATATATTTGGCCTTGTATCTGTCAATTAAAAAGACAAGTTTATTACTTTTGTTACAAAAACTATAAAATAAAATAAACAAAGCAATACGGGGGATAAGTCTGTTTGCTATATATTACCTTGAAAGTTGGCATTAAATTGTCCCTAGCTATATTTGTTGTCCCAAATGAAGTCATTTGGAATCAATTGTTATATTTTTGGATATTAGTAAGGAAATGTATCGAATCCATTCCTGTTCATGAAACCAATGAGTACAAGGTCTCTGGTGGCGGAACCAAGGGCACTAATTTCACTTTCCCATTTGCGCAACACAATCCAACGGCTTCATTTTTGTATTTCAATGCCTTACAATGTGGGCAAACTGGGTTCATAGATCCAATAAAAACGCATTTGTAGGCACTGTAGTCAATTGAAACATCGCAACTGAAAGCAGCTCGTTTCAAACCTGCAATATTATTAGCTGAATGACGTGCTGCACGGGTTTGTGATATCCAAATCCTTTCAATTTCATTTCGCTCTTCACGTTGCTGTGCAGTCCGATTAGAGTGAAAATTAGGTTGTTTTCTAGCATTTAGAGTTCTTCGACCCAAATTGCTCCGCCCGCGTCTTATAGGTGGCATGAGTCTTGGACTGAGTATAAATAGAAACACACACAAAATAAACCAATCAACCAAAGATAAATCGAGGGTTTGTCGATTGAGAAGCGAAGATTTAAAAACAACCAAGAAAATAACACGCACTAATTTAGAATATACTGAAAAATTGTCAAAGTCAAACTGTATATCGTAGAAATATAAGTGTCAAATCTACGGATGCATTTAAGTAGTTTATATTAATTTTAAGTTTAAGTTCATAATTATAAAGTTACTAATTAAATTTCAAAAGTTTTTTATTTATATTATGGTTTGGTAAACTTTTGTTTTATTTGAATAAAATTAAACAATAAGTAAGTGTGTCGATTGAGAAGCGAAGATTAAACACAACCAAGGAAATAACACGCATTAATTGAGAATCTACTGAAAAACTGTCAAAGTCAAATTGTATATCGTAGAGAGAGAAAGTGTTAAATCTACGGATGCATTCAAAGTTACTAATTAAATTTCAAATGTTTTTTTCTTTATATTATGGTTTGGTACTCTTTTGTTTTATTTGAATAAAACGAAACAGTAAGTAAATGAATTGAAAGTCAATTTTAGGGTGTCTGAGATCGATTCACTTAATCGATTCTTAGCTCAAATCGATCTTCACGACCAAAAAAAAAAAATCAATTCTTCGATTAATATATCTCAGTTCGCCTAGAATTGATAGCTAGGAACAGTTTGAATGGGAAAAAGAAAAATGTGGTTTTTACGTTTTTCAGTGCAATTTTTCCAATTTTTCTCTTCATAAGAACCTTCCTCGGACTTCAACGAATATTAGAGAGAAAAATTAGCCTAATTGGTCCAGCCGTTCTCGAGTTTTGCGGTTAGCAACACATTTATCCATTCATTTTTATTTATAAGTATATATATATATATATATATATATAATTATTTTATTTAGCACCACGTCTTACTACGCGTTCGGGTTATACGCTTTAAGTGCTAATTACACTAATGGATTAGGAATTGGGAAGGTTTAATCAGAGGAAGTAAACCCGCATTTGCGTGGAGGGAGAGTGGAAAACCATTTAATAACACACACCCAGTTCCCCCGACCGAGATTCGAACCTCGATCTCCCCGTCCTCAGCAGTCGAGCTTCAACACGACAAGCGCGTTAGCCAACTACGCCACCGAGGCGGGTCATTTGTACTAGTTATAATTATTTAAGGGTGATGAAGGTTGCATTTAGAGNCCTCAACAGTAGAGCTCAACACGACAAGCGCGTTAGCTAACTACGCCACCGAGGCGGGTATATATAAGTTATTTTGAGTTTATATTTTGAGTTTACGTACTAACGGGCAATTAGCACGTTACACTCTCATTCCCTGATTACAGTATTCTGTTCCATTGTCAGTAAGTAGGCTCTTAATAGAGTATTAATATTTATTCTTGATCATCTTTGCAAAATCTTTGAAACACACAACAACATCTGCTTTGTGCATGATGACAACACGATAGCCCGAACAATCATCTTTGAATAATACAAAATATTTAGCACCCTGATCTGATGGATGTCACATTGGGTCCCACACGTCACTGCAAATAAGTTTGCCTGGTCTGGCCTTGGCATGCTTTGAGGGTGAAAGCGGTAACATGTGCTGTTTATCATACTGACAAGACTCATAGAAGAAATAATAAAGGTTATTAACATTTACACCTTCAAACAAACATTTGGTGACCATTTCACGTAGAGTTCTCTTTTTTGTATGTCCGAGTCTCCTGTGCCACAATTTTGTACTACCACTCGCAGTGAAATTTAGGCCTACTTCTTGATGTGGGATCACTGTGCGGAATAACATCCGTATGAGATTGTTGGTTTTACGAACCGCACTTGATACTAGTTCACCGTCTTCAAAAACTTCTCCATATATATCTTCCTTAAGGATCTTCATTCTTTGTCCAGTTATTACACTATCAGAGAAAATACGTTTTCTTAGTTCAGGAATGTGCAACAAATTTGTGATGATTAAGTCACACCAATTAGCTTTGTTCAATTTTTTAAATTTTGATGTTACCTCTTCCCTTCACAGAAAGACCTTGGTTGTTTCCAAACACAACACTTGTATCGTCCACAGTCTCTTTAGACTTATACAAATAATCACGATGATTAGTCATATGTGCAGAAGCACCACTGTTCATTGTTAAGTTATCTTCGGTGGTGACTGCTGACATTAACATAGCATCCTGCTTCTCTGCACTGAATGCCGAGAAATGACCCTGTTGGGAACGGTCACTGTGAGTGTTTTGCTGCCCGTTTTCTCGGGGTTTCTTTAGTGCACGACAGTCACTTGCGTGATGTCCCTTTCTTTGGCGATTATAGCACGTTACCCTTGGTTTTCCTGATATATATTCTTTGGTTTTTCATTACACTTTTGGGAGTTATTAGACTTTTGAAAATGCACTTTCCAACTGTTCACTTGATGTAAGACTGTCCATCTACCAAACGTGTTGTCATATTTGGTATAGTCTGTCTAGCCTCGTCTAGTGAAAGCCAAGCTTGTCTGGCAATTCGAAATTTGGGAGGTAGATTACCAAGAATTTTAGTCAACACAGTAACATTGCTAAATTGTTCACCAGTCTCTCTTACTTGTCACGTGAGATTTTCGATCTTGGTAATATGCTGATCAATGGAGTCGTTGGCGTCCATTTTGTAATGATGAAAGCGCTCGTGAACTATCATTTTGCTCATTTCCGATTTTTTCTCTAAGAGAGATTCTAAATTCTCTAGCATTTCTTTAGACGAGTCACAATTTTCAACTAATGTGATCTGGGATAGTTCCATTGCTGTAGTGATTGTAATCATAGCGATTGCATCGTCTTTGTTCCACTTTTCTAGTTCCTTCTCTTTGTCTATTTCCGGCTTTCCTATGGTTCCTTTTGCAACGTCAAAGACTCCTTTTACCTTTAAGGCACATTTCATCTGAAGTTTCTATTGATGAAAATTATTGTTGTCAAACTAATTTACGTGTGCCACGTTGAACTTTTCGGCCATTATTTCTACTTTGGTCTTACGAATCATAACTTCAAATACACTACATGGCTGTTTGCTGGTAGCGCGCACCTAAAATGGCAAAATGGCGTCGCTTCCTAACACGAACATAAATTCACAAAACGACTTTGTGAATTACCCGATGGACAGTTTTTACGGAATATTACGTAAATATTTGTACAGTGGTTGGATAACTGGGTTCATATCCTATTTACACTTTATATAGAGGTGTAAAACGTACCATTCGTATTTAGCACGACGCACACATTGTACAAAACTTGACATCTACTTAACGCCAACTCGAATTAATGTATATTGGAAAGAAAATGTATAGCCAATGCGCAGCACAGTTGCGCGATCACAACTGTGATTAAAGAAGGGGGGAGGGAGGTTAGGCCTAAAACAAGCATTATATTTTAACCATGTCTCGACAACTACCTGCTCGAGTTTTAGGCATAAGTGCAAATCATGTTATGTGTTAAGGATGAGGAAGGTTTAATTCAAAGGAAGATTACCCACATTCACGTGAAAAACCATTTAGGGAAAACCATCTTCAATACACCTGACAAGGATTTGAACCCCGATCTCCCATCATCAGCCACCCATTATATTGCGGCAGTGATGCCTTAGATCAGTGGCCAGCAACCTGCGAGCCGAGAGCCCACCAATAGATTTTATTTGGCCCTCAAAAGGTTTTACCAAAAATCAAGTGTGTTCATTTATATATATATAAAAACTAATTAATTATTATACAGGCTGCGTGGCTTATGGCCCTACTATCGAAATAGACTAGACTGTCAAAGATCAGGGTTCAATCACGGTCAGTTGTACTGAGGTTTTTTCTCTAATTTTTTTCCACTATCCTCCACGCAAATGCGGGTACATTTACTCTAAATTCAACCTTCCTCATCCCTAGCCTATTAGCTTAGCTGTACATGGCCGTATATCCCAAATGGGTAGTAATACGTGGTTCTAAAAAAGATTATAACTCTACAGGGAATTTCTACGAGCGAGCGATAGAAAGCCCACAAACTTTTTCGAAACCATCTATCATATAACTTCCACGAATATTTTTTTATATACCACAATCGACATGGGGTCGGCGGCTTTACTTTTCCTTCGAAGGAAGTTGTGCTACTAATTTTCATTATTTGGCCAGGTTTGAACACATGAACATCGTCTCGTGAGGCGGTAACTTCACCGCAAGATCACCGAGTGTGTCATTTAAAACTAACCCCATCCAAAAGTTATTGTATACGTTTGCAAAAGTTCTGCAGGAGGTGCAAATCTTGGCGGAGACGTTCCCACAACAGTTCATTCGGAATTTCCCCAATATATTAAAAGGTGGAACAAACAGGTCGAATAGCAGATCGATGGATTGGATTGGTTCGGAAATCAAGTGCACCCCCTCTCCCTAATCCAACCCTACTATCCCTCTCCCCACAACCTCTAAAACACCCCCTTCCTCCCACGCCTTCCAATAATTAAGTTTCCAGACGAGCTCATCTCACCCCCCGACATTGCCAACCCCTAGGTTCGGCCGTTCCAGAGGGTGAGAACTGGGTGCGTGTGTGAGGGTTAGGTAGGGGGAGGGGGAGGATGCGTTCTCTGAAGGGGGTAAGGAGAGAATAATACCTCTACCCTTTGCTGAACAGATATTAACGAAATAAAATATCAAACCTTCCTTCACCAGACACTACTAATTCAATATAATATGTACGTGAAAGTATGAGAGAATTTGAGAGCCTCATTTTGTTATTATATTTTTTATAATTGTAGGCCTACTTATTTTTTCACAGTTAATTACTAAACTTAGTCTCTCACATTAAGTAACTGCAAGAATCTCTTTCATTACATCTTGATAAACAAGAACCGGAATTTAATGAGATACCAGCTTTTTGTAGATACATCACAGACAATGCTTATCTGTACATAAACTCTGTTCATGATTCATTGGCTATCGAAAATACTTTTTATTGGTCATTTGGTGTCACTTAGGACTTTTATGTCATATACTATTGCATATTTGAGTAATCTTTAGGCATTTATGTTGAGTAAGTACATTTTTAAATATTATCGATATTTTATAAATGTATAAATACTTAATAAATGGTATGGAACTCCGCACGGACTTTCTCGCTCTATTGTTTGAAAATGGAGATATTTACTTAAAACTCGTAGTATATGTGAAACAAAATAATATACACTAGCAAACCCAACCATAAATTGCACTATACTTATGTAAAACTTTTTTTTTCGAGTCTCGGTTTTAAATTTTATAATTTTGTTTTTAAGGAATTAATGTCCTCATTTGTATGTTTGGACCAATAAAAAAGATCAATGTTGGGTCCACAAGGGTCAACACTTTGTATTAAAATTTCAACTTCCAGTTAAAATTTTCTACATTTTATTAGGTGTTGCAAATCTTCATACCACCTCATTGCTATTAAATTCCTCATTTATAAATTTGTACCAATAAAAAATGTAAATATTGACTATTGAGTCTAAAATGGATATAGATAATTGTTGTACAAACATTTCTCCTAAGAGGTTTAAGGAAAAACCAAATTAACTTTTAGATACGTAAGTTTCTGTGTCTGCAAAGTACCCTAAAATCCATTTTCATGGTAAAATTAAAATAGTGAGTTTATTTATAATCTTAATCAACACCTAGATACGAATTTTAATCAAAATCGTTAGAGTAGATTTTAAGAAAATCTATTTTTTTCTCTTTTCGCCCTTTCTTAAACTACTCTTAATTTTAAATTTAAACAGACCCATAGACAGACGTCATTGCAGAGACCACTTTTTAGGGTTTGGTGGGTCTTGAGAGGTCGATATCCATCAACATTTAAGGTTATATTATCTTTTGCGGTCACCATACTTTTACCTTTCTGTGTTCAAAAAGTTAAAAAGTAAATATATTCACAGATAGCTTGAAAGTTATTGGTTTTATAAAAATATCTATCTTATAAAATATGTGTACTATAAAGAGACCTACATATTTGTAACGATAAGAAATTTCATCTCTCAAATAGTTTAGGAGATATTATAAAAAAAAAGATAATTCACGCATCAGACTAGAGCCCTTAAAGTCCTTTTGCCGAAATATTGAGAGAAGCCATTTTGTTTGAAATATTTATAAATGTTTTTTAAATGAAATTAAATCAAAATCATTGGCGCCGATTTTGAGAAAATCAACTTTTTCTCTTTTAGCCCTTCAGTAAACTATCCTTAATTTTAGGGTTAGATATCCAGCTCCAAAAACCCCTTAGGGCAATCCTATGAAAACCCTAGATACCAGGTTTTAGCCCAATTGGTAAAACTGTTTAGGCTCTATTCGGAGGTACAGACAGACAGACAAACAGACACACGGAAAGTCAAAAACCACTTTTTTGGTTTCGGGGAGTCCTGAAACGTAAAGATTCGTCAAAAATCTTGAGTTTTTTTTGACGATCACAATACTTTCTCTACCTGTAAGATAGTGAGAAAGTAAAAAAAAAATTCAACTTACGGTATTAACAAGAGGATAATGTGGATAATTAACTTTGTATTCTATTTTATGATTCGTTGTAAAATACACATTCCTGGTGAGACATTGCAGCTAATCTGGAAAGAGCTGCGTTGGAAGGGGGTAGATACTTCTTCTGAAGCAGATATTTGTAAACCCACATTATATTTAGCCGACTGCTAGAGTCTAGTTGCTGAAGGCTTTTAATTGAATAAATATGTTTTAGTTTAATTTGTAATACGCGTATTTGATTTAGTTGTGTACATTCATTATGAGGTTTTCCCCCCTCGTAATTTTGGTTCATTTTTTTGTAAATTAATTTTGTTTTTCAATTTTCATGTCATTTTATATGCATTTAAAAAAATCATTTTTATGTATTCAAATTCCGAGTTCTGCTGATAATCTTTTTAAAGAGTATATGTATGATATGTAAGAGCTGTAAGATCTAGGATATTTTAGCTTATAAGGAGCGTAAGTGTTAACAAGCCTAAGGAGCGAGTGGGACATCAAAATAAAATACCCCCGTTGGTTGTCACACAATCTAAGGCAAAGGCTCCTACTCTAAGCTGTATTGCTGGTGACAAGGGAGTCAAGATCCCCTTTTCAACGCTAACGTGGGTGCACTTCCTGTAAAACAACATTTCTCATCCCTATCCCTTAGAATAAGCCATTTATAGTAGTGTTATTTATTTTTTATATAGAGATATCTAAAATTAATTATAGTAATTGGGTAAAGATGTGAAAGGTAGAACTAATGAGGAAATATACTAACTTGTATTTGCGTGGATATCAAGAGCTGGAAGCCATTTAGGAAAAAAATAAAAAAAATAAGTATGCCTACACTTTACTTGGATTAGAACCCCGATCTCTTCGTCACTAGAAAACCAGACCAGATGATCTTGTCATCTTTATCCGCGTGCCCATGAATACGAGTTTCTAAAAAAAAATATCATAAGACGACGTCTTGAATACATTTTTGAGAAATTGCACTAATGCCAGCTTTTTGTTTACAAACGGATGCCAGAGCATAGACTCGACCATTGTAGTTCCAAAGCAGTCTCGTGTAATCAAGATATTTCAAGATGGAGACAAGGCAGTTATGAACAAACGAGGCGTGCAAGCTCGTCACGTCCCAACCGTGCTCTCCATCATTCTTTCATCCGCCTTGGGGTAGTCCCGTTCTCGTGATTATTATGCTATGAGGGGGGCCAAATCACCAGTGACCTGACCAGAGGTCACGTGAGGGGATGTCGTGACCACGCGGCATGCGTTCGTTCGGGCTACACGATTTCACGTCACCGTTTACCGTCCATTTAACGATCTTGTTTGTATTGACGGTTTTATCGGTAAAATACTATGTGAAATTACTGGCTCTATAATTTAAAAGGTGTGAAATTTACAAAATGTCACACAGTGTTGCAGCCAGGATTTAATGGTCGGAAGGGCTTGAGTATTTAGTATAATGATATTCGGTGATAAGGACGGAGAATTGAGAAAGAGGGGATTTTGTGGGGTTCAACACCCTGTTTTCGGGTGGGAGGGGATTGTTGCATCTTGGACGCCTGTATACGCTATTTTTCAGGTTTTTTCCAGAATTAGATAGTTAACGTTGTGAGAAACCAGGTTTACATTAGAATGAATATTATTTGTTATATTAGTAACTACCTCTCATTACTTATGTATAAAATAGCCTAAGTAGCCTTATCCGAGAAGATATGTTTGAGAACATATCCCTATTATTAATAAAACTAAAGTTTTTTTACATAAACTGTGGGGTGTCAAAAGCGAGGACTACCACAAGTGCGTTTACTGTTATAGCCTCAGGAAAAAATCAGACCCAATGGTATAACTTTGGTTATATGTTTGGAGATTCCGGACTTAAACATCAACCCACAGATGAATGTAGGTGTAACAAAATATACGGTGCACGGCATGTACAGACTCTTTAATATATCGTTTTTCAAATGCATCAAAACTATCCCAAAATCTTTCAAACAGCTGTGTTAACGGGTGTGACGGATATTCCAAATATCGTGGACAGCATCTCAATGATGAAGGGTGCCCGACAACGATCTGTTCTTGAGAGTTGGTGATAGACAATTGTTAGATTCTCACATTAATCTGGAGCTGTGTAGATTCATAAAATCCATTAAGTATGTAGGCCTATATAAGTAAAACGGTAAGGGCAGTGAGCAAGGGCGTTTAGTATTAACTTTAGCAATGAGTATGAACCAATTAAGCAAATATTAATCAAAATGCTATGCATTACGCTGTTAGTTTAGAATATGGACAATGTGTACATATTTTAAACCAGTAACGTCACTGACGTCACTAATAGCTCATGCGACACACTATTAGTAACCTTCTTCAAACTTTGCGCTGAAGATTCCTTTGTGAAGACCTTTACTAACAATGAGGTTTCTGCACGCAATGCTTGAAAAATTAAGTGTTTCCAGTGTCAAAAGCAAGGTATTTCTGTTGTGGAACCCGCTGAAATAATGATAAGGTATTACTTCAACCAAATATATACCGTACACGCAAATAACACGGTGTGTTATTATTTTAAAATGCGGCTCCATGTTGTCAACGGCTTAACTTCATTTTAAAACTTACGCACCATGAACGAAGTAGCCCACGCAGCCTACCAATTAGTGTGCAAAATACTGGGACTCTAACTAGAGGATGACTAACACTTGAGAAGTACTTTATAAAACTGCCGTGTTATGTCACTCTTCTTCCATTTGGCTCACCCACAGGGAAATAATATCAGATGATATGAAACATAGAATCATAAAGGTAGAAACTTTGGACTTTCATGGAGACCTTGAAGATCTTGGGTCCTCTTCTACCTGGCAAATTGTACGGATTTATATTCTATAAAGGCTATTTGTGAGCGATGTCAAACGACCAACCAATTCTACTACAAACTTTGATTAATGATGAACACGTCTCTACTGAACACAGAACAACTTACCCTAGATATATAGAGTATTCAAGATTCTGTAGATAAAGGGTTATTTTAAGATGCGTATGAAGGTAAAGGAAATACTTTTATGATTAATTATTTATTCTTAGCTACTCTCAGTTTTGAGGGCTGTTTTGCCTTTGCAGTAGCTTAATGAGGTATAGCTGTTACTGACCTAAAAGAGGGGGGGGGGGGGCGGCATAACATTGCATGCAACATTCGGGTGAGGTCACTAATTTGTTAAAAGGTGGCAGAACATATTATGTAATATTGAAATTGCCTTTGCATTTTCATAGTCACCAAATATCCGTGTGCAACATATAAAGAAAAATTTTCACATCAAAATTACCAAATATATTATTTTTTACATTATGGACTGAGGGTAGGCACAATGTTGCATAAGACATTAATTGAATATCTATACAGAACTTTGAGAGATCTCAGCAGCAACAATGTGCTTATAAGAGCCATCACCATTTGGTTTTCAGGTGACTTTTGACCAAATCTACGGTTCATTCCGAGCTACTAGAGCATATGAGGTCAACGCCTACCTGAAAATATCCTACATATGCCCAGACGTTGGGACACCTACCCTGTCAACCAACGTGTGCATCCAACTGTGCGAAGACAAAAACTGAATAATTTTTCAATATATTGCTTAAACTCGGCAATGGAATATACGCAGAGCACTAAGGCAAAGTTTCCTTGAATAACTCCCAGATATGCATCTTGGATAAGGATATTCAGGAATTAGTCAATTTCATCCACCCCGATATACGTCCGCTGCACAACAAACCTCTATCATGCCTTAAGGAGCAAGCTATTCTATCGCCAAAATTGTATTAGCTAATAAAATTAACGATTGTAATTTAGACCAGTTCAAAGTTTCCTCTGCACTACCTTTCCTAATTGTTAAATTACTTTAATCCATTCGGTTTAACTATTCACACTCTTCAATTAAAATTTGAGAACCCATAATTTTTATTTTTATTTTGCACCACATCCTACTACCTTTTCAGGCTATACGTATTTACTAATTAAGCTAGGGATTCAGAGATGAGGAAGGCCAAATTTAGAGGAGGTGTACCTGAATTTGCAAGGGGGAGAGTAAGAAACAATTTTATAGAGAAAAAACTTCAATATACCTGACCGAGATTCGACCCCCTATATCCCATATTTTGACTGATTAATTTGAATCCACCTAAACTGTTTAATGAAGTCCCCCTTACAGGCAAAGTGTCTGCCAAACTTTACCATAGAGGTGACTGTCATTCCACTACGGGAAAATGAGTCTCGGTTACCAAGAATACCTACGATTCTGTAACATTATATTACATGATGCTACAATAGGACCCGCCCCATGCTGACTTTTACGCATAACTCTCTATAATTCATACTACCCGTTCCAATTATACCGACATTGATAGAATCCCTACAATAGTACTCTTCTATATTATAGTTCACGTAGTTTGGTACGACATATTAAACAATTCTGAGCAATAATATTCTCCTTACACAATAAATCTCTACATAATAAAACTGTTTATGTACTTACCGATTGAATCTTCTGAAACTAGCAATCAACTTGACTGGTCTACACCTATCATCCTAAATCGACGAGTGGGCTGAGCGAGCTACGACGCAACATCAGGCAGACGTCCACTCCAACCTGTTCAACTAACACGTAATGGGCTGGCCAGTATTGGCCACGACTAGAGAATGACTATTCACCTGCCCTCTGATGGGAGATAGATTAACTACTTTCAAAACATCAGGTGATTGAAGATATGGTTTTGAAAGTCGTATGGAGCCCTGACAACAAATGGTCTACGTGGCCATACAACGCTTAGAGAAGGCCGTATTGACGTCACCGACCATGTGTTTAATTCTCCCACCTTGATTCCATTGCGACGAAACCCACTATATATTGTGATTTGCGTGTATGCTAAAATGACTATTTGATTTCAAAGCTTGACCGAGGAATATTGTCCTGGACCAAGACAATCTCAGGATAAAACATTTATATATTATATCTTCATCAGAATCTTAACTATGGCAAATTTATTTATTGGACTCTGATTAAAAATTAACTCTTAGTGTCAGCCATGATAGGTGTTGTAATTTATCTATTACCTAAATCTATTTATTTTTACCTGATCGTAAAATTTGATATGAGGCTTAATATTTTGTCTGTCACCACTGAGGCACTAGAGTATTTACAAGTGTTAAATCTTTTAGACAGCCACAATTGTTAATTGACTTGGAGTTGAACGAGATAAATGAAAATTGTTTATAAATTGTGGCTACTAGTAATTAAACATTAAGTTAGTGTTTCTTATGTTTGTTTGTATTTTGAAATATAGTTTAATGTAAAGTAATTTGCAGATCATTTGGCTTATTTATAAAATTTATTAACTTTAGTATATTTCCTAATCTTATTCTATGGTTTGCTTCTAATATTGTACCGTAGCTACAGACTGACCCGTCACCAACAACTGTTTTCAACTTACCCTTTGACCAGAAAAGCCGAAGTCTCGTTCAAGATCAACTATCACGCCACAGAAAGACTTTGGTGTACGTACTGCAGGAAAACTGTGAAATGGAGATTAGCCGCATCCTCACCCCTTCTCTGAACTAAGACACTCGTCCGACGCGCGCATGCGCGAGAGTGCAGTTCTAAATAACCATATCAGTGGCCCAGACGTCCGTTGCTACCCCCCACCGCCCGTTGCTATGCGAGTGTCGACTGCGCTGGGAATGTGTAGCGCCTTGTGATTGGACGTTAATTACGCCATTATGATGTAGCTCTTCCCTTCCTAGTCTCCCCGCTGGGCAGAACCGAATACAAGCTTGTGTCTCATCGTAAACATTACTCTTTGATGCCGATTAGGAATAAGAATAACTTGGGCAGATAGTAGGCCCCTATGACCGTCTTATAAATGTAAGCTATAGTTATTGACAGGAATTAATCGCCGACCAAGAACGTTGCGTTTGTTAGGTTGAGGTTCAAATCCTGGAGGAATTTAGCTTGTTTAATGTAAATAAGGGAAAGTGATCTTCGACCATGAACTATGCATATTACAGGTCATGGTGCGAAGCTTGGAGAAGTTTATCAGATTTAGTGTTAACTAGGGAGATTGTTCTTGAACCATAAATATGGTAAAATTGAGGTCATGGTTTAACTCTTGGAGAAATTTGGCAAATTCGTTTCTAAACAAGAGTATTTAAACTTTGACTATAAACATAGTAAAACTTAGGTCTTGGGTCAAATCCCGGTGGATTTTAAAGGGAAACTTGACTTTAACCTTTAGCCTTTGGATTCAGGTCAGGGTTCGAATCATGGTCGTAACTAATTAATGTATCTGTATTATTGTTAAGTGTTAGGGTATTTATATTGTTTACAGTCTGATCACTTTATCTCATTTAGGTTAGTTTATTAGTTCACGGGAAATGTTAACATTAGATTATTTGTATTGTTTTCAGTCAGATGTTTCCAATGTTATATTTTATTACTACGAGGTTCAAGACCCATTAAATGTTAGTTTCATGGGAAATATTAACTTGCGATTTTGAGGACTTGATAGTTTCAAGGGAAGATTTATTATTTGTATACCTTTATATTTTTTTATTAGAGACAATTTCTCTTTTTCATCTTGGATAATTATATCCTATTTGTATCTTTATTTATAAAGAGAATTACTTTATCATACATACCTTAGCATATATATATATCAAAGTTTGATATACAATATTGTACTAATTAACCAATGCTGAGTATTATCAAAATAAACGAGCCCTTGGGCTGTATTTGTTAACCTTTGTTAGTTCTTGTCTGATCTCAGACTACCTTTTGGTTATGTCCATTAGACTTAGCCTTAGCTTTTCTGGTAAGACAAGAGTGTTCTTGAACTAGTCGGGCAGGATGACATGGCCCCTCTGTGATTACCCCTTTTTTGTAATTTAAAACCGCGCTCTCTGTGGCGACTAGTTGAACTTAGGTTATGGGACTAAGGGACGGTCCCACAGAGGGCGTAGGCGGTTGAATATGATATTTTAATTATTATTTACTATTAGGGTTAATGTTTTCATTTCCTAGTATTGTGTCAGGATCGGATAGTCCCGGGGGAGTTTGATTAAAGTCTGTTAGCCAAACTCTCGCGTAATTTAAAGTTTCTTATTGAAAGTTAACATGTAAAGTTAACGTTTTTGAAGTCTTTATTCTTAGGTATGAAAAAATACACTTTGGTAACATTTTGAAGGTGCCCATAAGGCCCTTATTTAGTACTTGTGTATTATCCTGGTGGATCTTAATTTTTTTTTATTTATAATACTAAATTCAACGGTACGGGTGTTCTGTCTCTTGAAGACTGGCCCATTTGAATTTTGGATAGATTACGAGTTTTATAACTTTATCTTAAGTTATCTGTGCGAATTAAAGATATGAAGTCATTATCTATTTGTTTGTTTTTCAACATATCTCAGTTTTATTAATGATACCATGTAAAGTTTTCTGCTCTAATGTTATTGTTTTGAATAAACTGTTCATATTGTTGCTTTTAAATATTGCTAATAATTTCCCTTGTCAGTTGCTCTATAGCTTACTACCGCTCCCTTTTATCTTATTTTTGGTCGTAAATAAAAGGTAACAGGGTGGGGTGTATCAATTCCATCAGACCTGCCCTTCCAGTTAAAATGCATCAAGGTTTGCTATGCGATGACCATCACCACAGTAAAAGGACAAACCCTGAAGGTGGCAGGCATTTATCTCTGAGGCAAGTGTTTCTCACATGGACAACTATATGTGGTGTGTTCCCGTGATAGCTCTAGTAGCACTGCAACTGTTTGCCCCTAATGATAAAACCACTAACGTCCTTTACAAATAGGTCTTGCCTTAAATATTGTTACTTTATTTACTTCAATTAATACAAATATCCTGTGTGTCTTGTAATGGTATGGGTTTGGATCCATCTAAAATATGTAAAAAGTCATGGATGAATGTAATTTTTCTTTAAAATAACATATTTAGAGTATCCTTTTATGATTCATCCATGAAGAAACACGCGCTTTTCAGATATAATGTGAAAGGGATTACACCATTAAAATATATTTTTTTATATAATTTTTTCTGTCAAATGAACAACTCCGCAGTATTTAGTAAACGACGCCAATTCCCTATACCAATAAGAAGCTAGCCTTCACAACATCTGTCGCCAGGACTCTTTCTATTAGTTAGTTTTTACACTGGGGGCGAGGGAACCAAGAGGCAAGGGGTATGTCATATATAAGCCACTTGTTCGTATGGTTAAGTAAGGGCACATCAAGCACAAACATACGAAATAAACTAGCTCGCACAATAAGATGCACCCATGCACAAACATACGAAATAAACTAGCTCGCACAATAAGATGCACCCATGCACAAACATACGAAACTAAGACAAATAGACGAGGCACTCGCAGATAAACACAAGACAATAATGTACGTTAATATCACAAGTGTGCATTGAAGAAAGCATTTAATTGGAGTATTTATCAGTAATTAACAGATGTAATTTAAAAAAACTATGTGAAACAACAGCCATCAATAGTTATCTTTCTTTCATTTATATAAATATACCGATTTAATTAGTGCTCGACTACGGAGCAACTAACAGCTAGTTAAACGGTATCTTCCGTAAAGTGATGATAGGTGCTCGACCACGAAGCTATAGACAACCGAAATATTATCACAGAGCTATTATATCTGGAAAAAATCCGAAGTGTTTAGTCTAATCTTAGAACAGACACAATTACACTACATTACATTCTGAGGACACATATTTCATCAGGTCCAAAGTTTTTATCATGGTAATCTTCACATAATACTTAGCGTAATTATTCTTTGAGGGAGAAATTAAAAACCCTGGGATTTAAAACGTTATTGTTTTAATGAACATGTTTTTAAAACTGACATTAATGTAAGTGAAGCTGCGGAAAAAAAGTTAGTTTATATATAACTAACCTATTCTATTATTTAATAATTAGACACTCCACTTTTCTAATTTGATCTAATATATTCAAATGCAATGTATTAATATTAACTATTTTCAAACAATAGTCTTAGTCAATTCCACTTAAGTTAATTAAATAAAAATGCCTTTAATTACTAGTATTATTAACTTAAAATAAAGTTTAAGTTTAATAACAGTAGGGTAGTCTTAAAAACTGTATGTGTGTATATATATATATATATATATATAGTATATATATATAGTGTATATATATACTGTATATGTATATATGTATGTACATATATGTACATACATACATATATATTTAGCACCTTGTCTTACTAACCTTTTGAGTTATATTTACTCTTTACTCTAATGTGCTAGGAATGAGGACGGTTGAATTTATTGGAAGTGTATTGTCAACTGAGGGGAGGAAGAGTGGAAAACCACTTAGGGAAAACCATCTTCAGTACTCCTTACTGAGATCGAGCCATGATCTCCCCACCCTCGGCAGTCTAGTATATTGTTAGAGTGACTCCTTTGACCATTCGGCCACAAAAGCATGTATATTACCATATAGTTTATTAATATTAATATAACACCAACAGAGGCAAAGTTGGCTAAGTGCCAACGATCTCGAATGACGTGATCACATTTGACCCGAGCTACCAGCCTGCAATGAAAATCTCAAGAAAGGGGTATTAAGGGAGGATTTATTCTGTGGGACATTTTTACCATCAAGTTTCTCTTTCTTATCTCTCCTGGAGAAATATGGAACATTTCCTTTAAAGCATCCATGCTCTTCCTTTGCCCTTGCAGATATCCAGAAAGGTGTGAAGTAAATTAGATTTTCAGCAGTCGATACATTACATAGGTTCAAAGACAAAAAGGTTGTTTTCTTTAAAAATTGGAGAGATAAGATTCATTAACCCCACCCAAACTTTAACTCCATATATATAATAAAATAACCATTTACTTATATACATATATACAATAACCACGGGAATATTTCCCTTCACCCCCCCCTCCCCCCCACAATTTTAGAATGATTTAAATTGTTTCATACATCTTTATGACTCTAGCACCCACAGGACGTAGAATATAAAAAAAAAGGAAAAATATTAATATTTGGGGCTCTGTGAAATGAAAGAGTGGGGTAGAAAAAAAATGAAAGCCGTAAAAGCAAGGCTTTCATTTTGTTAATTTCCGGTTGGGTTAGTAATTACTTCACTAGATGTCGTTGTACACCGGAAAATGGGAATAATCTTGAAAAGTATGGCCATGGGGTTAAAGTCTCATTTGTATGGCAAAATACTAATGATTTTTCTTAAAGAAATCACCAACATTGAAAAAAGTTCCAGAAAAGACAACCCAAGGGAAAGTGATACAATTTTAATGTTAGTAAAATGTAAATAAAAAAGATAAGCTAATAGTTACGGGAGAAAAAAATTGAAAATATAAATAAAATTTAACATTAGTTGGTAGAGACTTTGAATAGCCTACACATTTTATCTCTCGTAATTTGGTTGAAAATAAATAAAATAAACATGTTTTGATATATTCTTGTGGAATTTGATTCTTTTATATTTTAGACCTTTTACAAACTAACCACTTAGAGAGAAAAATGTATGTAAACTATTTAAAATATAACGTTTTAAAATAAAATTTCCTTAATAAATTAAAAGTGATATATAACATAAAAAGCGTCGGGTCTTACTCCATCCTATTGAATTGAAATAAAAAAAACTGCAATAAAATATTAACCAACGTTACCCAATATGAAATATAATAGCACACATAAGTATTTGTTTTTTAATTTTTGTAAAAATTTAATATGCATTGTACATTCTTAGAGTTCAATTTACTTTGTATTATATATACATTTTAGATATCATTTTATTTATAAGAAATATTTAATATTTAATATTATTTATAAACAATATTTGATTTGATTTACATTTTCTCATATCTTTGAAAACAAATACATTTCCCTAGATTGGTAAAATAAGTAAAACATAAACTTTTAAATATTCCTGTCAATTTATATGAAGCTTCGGTTTGAAATGTGTCTTCAATAAATCTAACACTATGTAATTATTGTGGTATATTTCTCAATTAACTAGTTAAAAAAAGATTCCCTATACATCAGATTCACTAACCATACACAGATTTTTAAAGTATTTTTATTTATAAAATTTGTAATTTAAAACCCACTTCGGTGATCTAATGCCCTTAAAGCGATTGGCCCTTTTCATTTGGCGTGGAAATGCAGAGCCATGGAAACAAATGGTTATCTTCAAGAATTTTTATTGTTTTGCAATTTTATTTTCGGAAACGGTTTGTTCAAGAATACAAGGATGTTGATAAAGTTATACTTTTTATATACATACCTCCTCTATTATTTTAACAGTGATCAAATATCGATGACATTTTTAAATAGAAAATTGCCGGCTTCATAACAAAAAATAAGAATATGTAACAATTAATTAACGTATATAAATTATCTTAGGTGTATTGAATATATTAACTTAAAAATGTCACTCGTTGTCGAGAAAACTGATATTTCCAAACCTATGATCTTTCCACAAGACCTGTCCGGTAGCTAGCGCCATCTACTGTTTCCATGATCCATCTGTTCCTGTTGGTGCGAAAGGATATTTTGGTCAGTTGTGAAGCCATGCCTTTTACCCTCCCGCCTACCATCTCACAAAATAGGTATTAGACTTGCATTCGATAGGGCCAAGGGCCTTAAGCGTCCATCTAGCAATATACTTTACTGCATATGATGGAGATTTCGGTGTTTGAATCCCGTTTGGTAGGGTATGGGATGTTTTTTTTCCTAAATGATTTTCCATTCTTCCTCCAAATTTTCTCATATTTACTTCCTCTTAAGCTCAAAAGTTCTGATTCTTAACACATTAGCCTAATTAGACTACAATATCGTATAATCCGAATGGGTAGTAAGATGCAGTGCTAAAAGAAAAGATAAATTTAAAACAATACTAATTGTTCCTAGCCATAGGAAAATGAGGGTGATTGCGCTGCCATAGGGACAAAAGGCTTTCTTGTTTAGCATATTTAACTGAACTTGGAAACCCCTGTTTAAATATCATATTGATAGTTGCACCAGTGGCCAAGCTGTGAGAGGCGTTGGTACTCGCATTACAATTTTCAGCCATAGTCTGGAACCAGGTGTGTGAATCCTGGCCGATTGCACCAGTGGAAGTTTTACACATCGATATTTAACTGAAATTTGTATATTGTTATTTCAAGCTAAAGTGGGTGCTTTTCTTCTAATATACCATTTTATTCCCTAGCCTTTGGATAAAGTCGTTGTTGCTGAGCGTACTAATAAACTTGGTCTCTCTTTGATCGTGCCTAACTTGACTCTGAAGGACCTCTTTTAAATCTCAGAGTTTAGATATTTTCTTCAAACCAAGGTATTCCTCCCTTTGTGCAGACGAATGCCAATGCAATTTCTTTGATATATGTTCCTCATAATCTCACTTTTGGAAGGTGTTCTTTGTGATTTTATTGTTTACATTACGTGCACTAAGTATTACCAGAATATCTCCATGTTTACATTAATGAGTAAGGCAGAGGGGGAGTCGAGTTTCGACCTACCTCCTCTCAGACAAATCAGGCCAGACGAGGTTGACGTCTTTCTCCACGTGACCACTTGTGTGGGTATTTTTCCTGTAATATATATGAGGCCACCCTTAAATAACGTTATGCTTATTTTCATGATTCTTGATAAGGGATTATAATATTTTCCATTACTCCAACCTTCTATCTTACCATACATGTTTTTTTTTTACAATTTGATAAATTGGATTATTTTTATACTTTAGTTATTTTTAAACACAAGGGTTGGTTCTAAAGTGAATGATATGAAATTTTAGAATAATTTAACTGCAGTAAGCAAATGAAATATAGGTAAATTTTATAATTAATATAAGTTTATTTATTTTTTGACAAACTTTTTTTTAGATTTTATCTCACCATAAACATCTTATGTAAGCTAGATTATGCTCCATCTCCCCGTAATAAAATGTAATAAAATACTTGCAATATCCGCTCCCCCTCCAAGCCTTAACCATAAAACTTGCTTAACTTAATGACGACCCCCATCTAAGTTTAAGGTGGGATGGAATGTGACGTGATAAAAGATAAGCAGATTTTCACTTTTTATACCAAAGAATCTTTTAGTCAAAATAATCAAATATTAATCTTATAGGGACATAGAGTTTAATTTTCTTAACATTGTGAAATCAACAGTTGTTGAATATCTGTAATGAGCCTATTAGCATTCGATGACAAACTCTTGAAATGAAGAGAAAAAGCTATCTCCAAATTCTAGGACAACCTTAAGCAATACTCAACAACTGTTGATATCACCATGTAAATAAAGTTAAACTTCATATTTCTACTGGATAAATATTTGATTTATTTGGCCGAGACATGTGTTTTCCATAAATACTGCAAAAAAACTTAACTCACAATTCCAACCACCTCACATTAATTTCAGTATTTTGAAGTTCTTATAACAAAAATCTTTTTGTGCAAAGTAAATAAAATATTGGTTCAGTATATACGTACATTCAGTTTAATTTTATACACATTGTAACAGTAACAATTGTGGAATATTTGTTATAAGCATGAAGCATTTTTTATGGTACACATTTTATTTGATAAGAACAAGTCTTAATCGAATACGTCGATGCTCATGACAGAGTTTTTTTGTTGCCCAATGACTTACTACCCGTTCGATTTGTAAGCCTATGTAATAGTTATACTAATGTATTAGAGATTATGAAGATTTAATCTAAAGGAATTGTGCACGAATTTGCGTGGAAGGCGAGTGGAAAAACCAATAAGTAAAAACCTCCCTCAGTACACCCGATAGGGATTGAACCCAGATTTCCCCGTATTCGATAGTCTAATCTATCGTGAGAGCAGTGCCTTAGACCATGTGACCACCGAAGTTAATTCAACACCTGTTTAAATTATTAACTTTATCTAATGCTGTATCGTCTATCTCCTTAATACGAAGGTGTATATTCTTGTCAGACCCAATATCGAACTATTTTATGGGTCTTCATTGACAAAGGAGTACTTTAATAGAAAGGGGATGATCTTAAGAAGTGCAACCACTATTAAAATTAAAACACTTCCAAGCGGAAGCCCTTTAGTTTAAACAAAGTTTTGATCATATTAACTTGTATTTTTTATTTATTTACTGCGCTATTTGCATACGAGTTTGTTAGTTTATTTATTAAGAATAAAACGTGTTTTTTTAAACAAAAATACTGGCCTAGCTAACGTCTTCTTTCACTCCAACTTAACTAAAGATGAAACCCAGATAGTTTAAACGTCAGGTTGGTCTTAATTTCCAACCGGGAATCAGTATCAACGAACAGATTAGTATTTAATTTATGGTCCCACTCAAGTTGGAGCAAATATTTTCCAAAGCAATTTTAACTGGTATTATTACGACGCCATCTGACTTATAAAAGGTGGATGATGAGCCACCATATATATTTTTGCTAGAAAAAAATATGATTACGTATTCTTTAAGTTATTAGGGAAATGAAATGTTGGAAGGAAGATGAGAACAGATGAAGGGGTGGGAGGAGGAGTGGGGTGGGGGAGAAAATTAAAGAAAGGGGGAAAAATTGAGTAGGGTTGGCTGCAATGATACGGGCTGATGACGGGAAGGAGTTCAAGCTAGGCTAAAGAATAAGGGGTGGCTGTTTGAGCTGATAAAAAAAGGAATTAAAGAAAGAATAAGAGCGAAAGAAATGGGAACATTCCTGGATTTGACAGCTCTTGGATCTCTCGTACTTATTTCCACCGCCTGGTTCAAGCTGTCTGATGAAATACATCTTTTTGAACACGAGTTTGAACAAAAAAAAGTGTTTTAATCCATTGCCATAATTAAAAAAAAATTAACGGTGCAACAAAACCTTAGTGTACTTAACTAACATTATAGTTTGGAACAAAAATTTCCAGAAATTGGTGATTAGTAAAATATTATTAAATGCATTTTTCTTCAAAAAACAAGTACACAGTTTTATTTATCGTATTTTAAAACTACCCAGATAGGTAACCATTTTGAATAAAACCTTTTTAGCTATTTTAAAATAGTTACAAATTTCCCAAATCTGTAGTTATTTTAAAATAGTTACAAATTTCCCAAATCTGTCATAGTCTACAACTATAAGGCATAGTGATACATCATTAAAACCACTAATTATCCACCAGACATGAACATATAGCTTCTAAATATCAAGTTTGAACGAAATCCATTAGACCATTACAACTTCAGCCTCAGAGACAAACAGATGGATGGGGAGACACAGGGATAGACATAGGGACGAGGAGACACAGGAACAACAGAGGAATGATGGGACAGAGGGACGGGGAGACACAGGAACAAAGGAGTGGTGAGACATAGGGATAGACATAGGGACGGGGAGACACAGGAATAGAGGAGTGGTGAGACAGAGGGATATACATAGAGACGGGGAGACACAGGAACAAAGGAGTGGTGAGACATAGGGATAGACATAGGGACGGGGAGACACAGGAACAGAGAGTGGTGAGACATAGGGATAGACATAGGGACGGGGAGACACAGGAATAGAGGAGTGGTGTGACAGAGGGATAGACATAGAGATGGGGAGACACAGGAACAACAGAGGGACGGGGAGACACAGGAACAGAGGAGTGGGGAGACAGAGGGATAGACATAGAGATGGGGAGACACAGGAACCACAGAGGGACGGGGAGACACAGGAACAGAGGAGTGGGGAGACAGAGGGATAGACATAGAGATGGGGAGACAAAGGAACAACAGAGGAATGGTGAGACAGAGGGATAGACAGAGGGACGGGGAGACACAGGAACAGAAGGATAGACAGAGGGATGGGGAGACACAGGAACAAACAAAGGGACAATGAGACACAGGGAAGGACCAAATTTTTAAACACACTTTGAACCTGCATCGGTGGTCGTATGATCTAACGCGTTATTCTCCTATTATACTGGAATGTTGATGACGGAGTGATGGGGGTTTGAATTCCAGTCAAATGTTTTCAAAGCTGTTTTTCTTATATATTGATTTATATTCTAAAATGTGGGTACATTTACTATAAATCTACCTGTCTCCTCTATTGTATTAACGTAGTTAAGGCCAATTCACACATAACGCCAAGCTAAGCTAAGCTAAGATTTTCTCTGCTAACTCTTTAGAAAAATAGTGGGACATATATTTAAATGTGTTTGTTCACACAGAAAGCTAATCTATGCCTTGCTACACCGCGCTATGTTTTTTTCAGATTGCTTGCCGGGCACTTTTTCCATCTTCCATCTTTAGCCATCTTTACGTTGCGCATGCGCATAACGCAACATGGGCTCCGTGTTGAAGAGATGCAGTGCTGGTTTGGTGAAAATAACTAAATAAGTGTTGAAGTTCTGTTTTTAGTTTGTTTCACGTGTATTTAAGTAATATTATATTTAGGTTTTATATTTTGATTTATTTTTATATAAAAATGGAAGAGTTAATTGAACAAGTCAAACCCCCACCTCCTAAATTTTCTTCATCTTCCAAAACATTTGCTAACAGGAGCATATTTTTTTACTCAGTACTATAACCTGAACTCAAACAAGACATTTTGGAGAACGCCATTATAACTAAACTTCACTGGAGCAGTTCATAAAGAAACAACGCTGAATTCAGCAGTGAAAAGAGGGTCCATGGATTAGCTTATCTTAGCTTAGCAATGAGTGTGAAACCAAATTAGCAAAGTGTTAGCAGAGGACAGCACAGCATAGCATTGTGTGTGTATCGGCCTTTAGTGTATGTATACATCCCGAACGGGAGCTAGATCCAGTTTCATAGTCATACCTAGGTCCAGTTTCATAGTCATACTTAGGTCCAGTTTCATAGTCATACTTAGGTCCAGTTTCATAGTCATACTCAGGTCCAGTTTCATAGTTATACTTAGGTTCAGTTTCATAGTCATACTTAGGTCCAGTTTCATAGTCATATTTAGGTCCAGTTTCATAGTCATACTTAGGTCCAGTTTCATAGTCATACTTAGATCCAGTTTCATAGTCATACTTAGGTTCAGTTTCATAGTCATACTCAGGTTCAGTTTCATAGTCATACTTAGGTCCAGTTTCATAGTCATACTTAGGTTCAGTTTCATGGTCATACTTAGGTCCAGTTTCATAGTCATACTTAGGTTCAGTTTCATAGTCATACTTATGTCCAGTTTCATAGTCATACTTAGGTTCAGTTTCATAGTCATACTTAGGTTCCAGTTTCATAGTCATACTTAGGTCCAGTTTCATAGTCATACTTAGGTCCAGTTTCATAGTCATACTTAGGTCCAGTTTCATAGTCTTACTTAGGTTCAGTTTCATAGTCATACTTAGGTCCAGTTTCATAGTCATACCTAGGTCCAGTTTCATAGTCATACTTAGGTTCAGTTTCATAGTCATACTTAGGTCCAGTTTCATAGTCATATTTAGGTCCAGTTTCATAGTCATACTTAGGTCCAGTTTCATAGTCATACTTAGGTTCAGTTTCATAGTCATACTTATGTCCAGTTTCATAGTCATACTTAGGTTCAGTTTCATAGTCATACTTAGGTCCAGTTTCATAGTCATACTTAGGTCCAGTTTCATAGTCATACTTAGGTCCAATTTCATAGACTTAGCACACGCTTCAAGTGGTGGTCGATACTAAACACAAGACGATTCTACCTGTTCCAAAATGAAGTGGGTCAGTTTCGCACATGAATAACGCCACATTTTAGTAGTGTTAAGTATGATTGTGAAACTAGCCATAGTACGTGGTCGATTAACATTTTTTTTTTTTCTTTGGAGCTACATTGGTCATCAAGATCGTATAAGTGAAAAAGTAAAATATTATATAATTTAAATTATATTCGCAATGCAAGTGATATTATTAGTGGCCTGGAGCACGCCTTTAATGTCATAAGATTTATTATCGCGTAAAAATTCAAATTTTTTTTTATTACAATTGGTAATGGAACAGTAGTCCCTTTTAAGCAGTTGTTTGGGACCAAAGGTCATATATATAATACACACACACACATATATATATATATATCCCTTCCCTTAATATTACGAATGTTTATTTAAGAACAATTGAAATATGACTGCAATTATTATTTAATATATAAGTTATTATTGTGTCTTGACATGGATTCAAACCCAGTACTTTTGACTAGCAAAAGACTAGACTAACTGTGGATTGTTCACAATATGATCTCCAAACAAAGTCTCTGGAGATGTGTTCAGTACGCTATAGCCTCTGCTTACCGTAGTTTGTACCTCCCCTCCATGGTTGTAGAATCTTGGGAGAAACGTAACCCAGCTTTGGACAAATCCTCGTAAATAGCCGTAATAGCTTGGTGTCAATGGTACTAGATTCTCATTCTGGTCCAGGCACAATTTTCCCTTATTTTCAGCCTATTAGAAGATTTCTGAACGAATTTAAACAAATAAAGTTCATTTGTACGTCTTGAGAAGTTGATGTTACGCACAGAGTAACACGAATAAACTCCAACCAGACATTGGATTGATGTCGAACTTTCTACCTACTTTACTAGATGAAACTGAGGTGTATATTTGTTACTGTGAACGTGCAAAGTTCCACTATTTTGTAAAATTACAGGTGAAGGAATAGATTCATCAAAAATAATGGTTTATTTAGCACATACTTGTATCGCTACCCACCATTCCGTGGGCCTAACGTGTCAGGATGGGCCTTGTGCGATGGATAGGTAGTGGCAAATTATTGTTGGGTGAGTTTGATCTGGATTATTGAACTAGATTAATTAAGCTATTAGTGTATAATGTGATGTAGGATCTAGAGATAATTGAAATAGTTTGGAAAAAGGTACGCATTCTGTCAATTTCCCTACCCAGAAGTCCATGTCCTGACTTAACTCCAACGCTATAACCCTAGCTGGTATTGAACACCCAACCATCAGGCGATGTGCTGTTACTATCCAACTCTGTCTTCTGGGATTGATAGGGGCGCTGTGCAGAACAGTGACTCAAGCTGTAGGATATCCTCCCCACAGGTTGGTTAGAATTGGTAGCTGAGTGTGCAGAGCACCTTGGACTAGTCCCTCTAGCAACAGGATTATGGCTGCCTCCCCCCCTCCTTTCTCTTAGGGTCCAAAACTCACTGTTATATGCCCAAAAAAGAGAAGTGTTTCTCAAAAGATACTAGTTTCGACAACGCTCTCTTTATGTTATGCTACTTGGAAAATTAATTGATGTTTGAAACACAACCTAGTTTGAATACTCGAGTGCAATGTTAGGAGAATTGAAATTAAGTTCATAGGGCTATGTCACACTTGCATGCTCTATATTGATTAAGGCTGCAAGCCATCACAATAGGATGTATCTAAATTTACCAATGATTTTATAAATTTCCCAATGCATTATGGTGAAAATATGTTACATGAACTGTATTATTTATACTTACCAATGAATTTATAACATACCTAATTTATATTAATAAAAGTAGAGAACATAAAGTCAAACTAATCCAACCTAACCTAATCCAACCTATCCTATCCTAACCTAAACGAAGCTAGCTTAAATTTGCCTAAACTAACCTAAACAAATATAATCTTGACTTGACTTATTAACATTCACCAGTGGCTGATGGTAGTTTTTATAAACTCACTGGTGATTTTGTAAAACTTTCAGAGAGTGTATGAAATAGTAAATACCCTTTTTACATTTCCCAATTGAACCAGTGGTTTTGTATAATAAACGGTGAATGTGAAAATTCACCATATTCAGTATATTCGCAGTAATATATACAATGTATTTTTCATATAAAATAGGTTTTATTGACTTTGACATTTTATAATAATAACATTTTACAGTCAAATATATCACAATTCTCTGTAATGGTGGTGGAAGAAAGTAGTAATGCAATAAAACACGTCAAATTTGATCTGAACTGCGGTTTTGAGGTTTTTACCTGAGTGTCCACGTATTTACACTAATATATTAGAGAATAGGAGGATTTTATATTAAGTGTAACCACATACTTGTGGATAAGGAAAGATAAACTTGTATTGGGGGAAAAAAACTCTGTACACCCGGCCGGGATTCAAGCTCTAATATTCCTGTCATGGGTAGATCAGACCAGACGTAGAACGTTGTAGTCTTTTCAAAACTCAAATTCAATCGAAACCTTTTCCAAACACAGATATAACGTCGGTTTATGCCCTAATAAAATGAAACATTAATCTAACAAGCTACATTTCAACAGTAATAGAATTTACAGCAATTATTGTGTAATCTTTTAATTCGTATGCTTTCAATGAAGTTTTATGCTATATATTTTATTTAATGTTTTCATTTCAAAAATTGGCTATCAAAATGAAGTTTATTTTTTACAAACGTATTCTCGTTTTCTTCTCAAAGTTCTGATTTCTAGACCCACACACCCTCCAATCTGCAGACTTAATCCTCCTGTCTCTCCCAGCTTCTACTTTCTATGTCATTAAACCTATAACTCATCACAACCATTTCCTTTTTCTCATTTCCTTTTTTTTTCACAGATAGAAAAAATTCCTTTCAATTGGTAGTAAAAAAAAAAAAAATTATTTCATTCCTAATCTCTACAAAGTCTTTTTTGCCCATCCCACTCTCGATTCCTTTACGTCTTTCAAAAAACTTTTTCTATAAATCACGGATGAATTACTTTTGAATCCAAAAATTGTTGGTGTGTTATGTGATTTGATTTTTTCGTTCACAAATCTTTAAAAAATGTACAAGCATAGTTTTACATTAAAATATTCGTGGCTGAGTTTTAAACATAGAATTTATTATTTTATTTTGCTCAGAACTCTTATTCTTAAAAAACAATGATTTTTTCCAGCGAGTCCTACTACCCATTCGGGCTACACGCATATATATTATTTACTTTAATACGATAGGGATGTGGAAAGTGTAGCTTAGAAGAAACGTACCAGATAAGAATCCAACGATATGAGCCTGATATTTAGACCACGTGCCCACCTATAAGGGTAGCTCTCACTTTTGATAAATACATCCAATACCTATAAAATAAATGGTTGCGATACATCGCAAAGACATACCCTCTCTTTTATCTTAAAAACAACTTGTGAATATGTGGAATGTCAGGCTTTCACCGTGGTTTGGATCCCACGTTAAACTGTAGGTCATACATTTAATTTCAAAATCCCCCTACCTTTACACATTTAGCGCAAGTGCGTATAACCTGAACGGGTAGTAAGAGGTGGTGCTAATAATAATAGTAATAATTGTATCTTAAAATAAAGACATTTACTTAAAACTCGTTAGGGCTGTGAAACGAAATAATAGGTATATACATTGTTGCAGAAACACTCCACTTAAGATAATAATTGAAATAATATACACTGTACAGAAACATAAAGAAAAGAAAAATATATCTGTCTACCAAAGAACATAACAATTTAAATCCTAAAATACCTACATAAAAATATATTAATTTAATTATACTATACATAGGTTTATTATGTATAATTCGATACCCTGGCTGAGTTGGTAGCGTATCTGTCTACAGAGCAAAGAATCCCGGGTTCGATTTCTGGCATGGCCGAAAATGTATCATTGATGAAATGTGGGTTTACCCTTTTACATTGATAAATTAATGGCTGGGGACTGGGTACTATGGCTGTCCTAGTCTTAAGTTGGATTATAAGGCATATGAAACTACGACAGGCCTATAAAACCGGTAGTGGAAAATATATGGCTTGAATGAAAAATAACTGATCCAGACCATAGTAATGGATATAAAAAACAAATATAATATATTATATATATTTGCTGTATCTAAGAATCTACTGTTATCATTCAAATATATTTCAATTAAAATATCTGTATTGGAAATAATACTACAGTTTTACCATAGTAAGATATTTAGTTTCTGAAATAGTTGAAGGGATATGATCAAAATTTGTAAATATTTGCTTATGTTATGTATACACAAATTGATTTTCATGGGGAAATGATTAACAAACTCCTCCATAGCTCTAGCAATGACCGTGGTAATAAGAGTGTGTACAAAAATAAATATGTATATGATGTGGGAACCTATATAGTTGTCTTTCTATACTTAGCATAGAACGGTAGACATGAAGACATCTTCCAGGGGCCTTTGGGTTTCTAATAGGACTCAAAATACTCACGTATGAAACCAGTACACAATGGAAATACACCACTGGTAGCTATTATTACTCAAATGAGACGACCTTTACCAATGGGACTGTTAAGGTATAATCAGTGTGTTTGGAAACTCATAGCTTAAACTGCACATGTAGATTGATTGAACCAAAAGTAATACAACATCCCAATTCAATTACATCCGGAAAACTATGCTAATACCATTAAATTGTGTTCAAACTTTTGTCGTACAGCACCTGGAGAGCAAATCTGTGCAATCATGCGTGTACAACAGGTTGCATAGGAGTTAGGCACGCAGCACTACACACCTCGACATCTTGGAGCACGGCAACAGAGCACACCGCAATTAATAGTAAACAAAACACCAGTCTATCTAGAAATGGTGATACGTTCTGAGGGTCACCATTAATGGTAATACATCACATAACGTGCTTGCCATTATTACATGTGCAATGCCGCGTGCTTAGCTCTTATGCAACCTGTTATGCACACATGCTTGAACAGGTTTGCTTTCCCAACGCTGTACGCCTATACTTTGAACACAATTTAATTGTGTTAGCATAGTTTTCGGATGTAAGTGTATAGAAAGCTTGTGTTACTTTTGGTCCAAACAAGCTATGGGTGCAGTTTGGGCTATGAGTTTCCAAACACCCTGTATGTATTTTTTTAAAGGCGTGGTTGAATATCACTCGCAAATGTTGAGTATATATGTTGCCCGGCAAAACCCGATTTAAGGCAAAACTAGTACGATCTATGGCCTGTTGGCAAAGCTAGAATTGCCTAGGTAAATCTAGTAAAAGTGGTCGTCCGTTGGAAAAACTAATTTGGCCTAAGTTAAACTAGTCAAACTTCTGACTAAATGCCGACGTGTAGTCAAAACTAGCTAGGACCAGTTTGCACTGGGTATTATTGTCTGGCACTGTTTTGGACTTCTATTTACACTCTGCGTTGTGTTGATTTCCTCCTTCGTCAGTTTAGTATTGGAAGCCAGAGGGGTAAAATCTCACGCCATTTCGCTAATGTTAAGATAATACCTTTTATTTCTTCCGTCTGTGAATATAACACTTTCTTGTGGTAGAATCTGTGCGTCATTTTGTTAGGGTTACAATAATTTTATCTTATTTTCAACTATCCGTGAATTTATAAATTTTATTTTGTAAGTGCATGAGGTTTTTTTTTATCATGAATGTTCCTCAAACTTCAAGACAAGTTCTGAAAGGGAGTGGAAAATAGAATTCATTGAAAAATTGTTAGAAACGGAAGGAAATAAAGACACCAATTTTAATGTAATGGCAAAGAAAATATATGCTGATAGCTTACAGGAGATCTGTGCTGCAAAATCTGCTGTAAAAAAGATACCTATACAGTATCGAAGATTAAAGAGATTTGATTTTATAACAAACCTTGATACTTGGCACCTTTTTATCATTATTTGATGGAATATTCCAAAATTTAATCGGCGTTCTTGTATGGATAGGGATCTATTTAATATTTATTTTACTCTTTAAAGAAAGTTTGTTCTGTTTTCTTAAATATGATGATTAATGTGTTAAAGGTTTGTATGTGTTTAAATTAATATCAAACAGCTGGTGCGAAAGCTAGGTTCCGATCACTTCTATAGTTTATTTTATGTTATTAAAACTATGTTAGATAATTAATCTCTTTGTACAAGTAGTGAAATATCAACTTAGGTCAATGCTAGTGTTTCTCGTTCTATATGTTTTAAAAGGAATTGAAACGCTGATTTAAGATTTTTTTTTATAGCTTAAAACAATTGTATCCTTGATAGGTTTAATGTTCTATGGGACTGAGAAGGAATAACATAACAATTAACTGACTTTTTTTTTATGTTTTCTGGGCTTGAGAAGCAACAACAGAACAAATAACTGAGTTATTGTTTTTTAAAATAAATAAATAAAGTATGAATACGAATTGATAAAAATCTTGGTTAGTAGTAAAAATGAAGATATTTCTGTCGAAGTGAAATAGAAAACGTTTAGCTTTCAAACTTAAAGGTTTTTATTTATTTTATGAGTCTACTGAACAAAACTCGGAAGACAAAACCAAGAGGAGCGGTTGTAGAGGAGTATAAAACTATTCACATATATTTTTATACCAATAGCTGCAATTATTGGTAAGCCATACATTTTTTGTATGGCTATGAGTTAATTGTCCATCATCAAGACTTTGATATAACTAATTATTGTAATTGGAAGGAATATTGACCAGTCATACGTATTATTACGGAGTAAATAAACACTCTCTTCGTATACTAAAAATTAACAAGACTTTAATTTTAATAGACAGAATATTGCTATTGATAATTATTGTTTTGGAAAGAAACGGTGATTCATACAATATTTGATTGTATTAACGATCCATAAAAATTAGTTGACTAAATTTTTTTTTAAAGATGGTACTTAATTGTATATTCAGTGTGTGAATTTCCTTTATCGTTTCTATTTGTAATAACACAGTCAATTATATTAATGGAATCCAATTTGATTTAGTAAAATACACTAACACATTTCCCGGGACACATATTATGTTAGAATCAATTTCATTTAACATTTTTGAGTTATTCATCATTGTTCCGGTTAATCTTATATACCCCTGGAGTTCCCGAGATTAAGGAACGTCTCTACGACCGAGTGAGTAGTAAGGTAAACTTAGTAGTCTACGTCCCTAATTTTAGTTTCGTGAGTTTAGCAGACGATTCAATATCACCTGCTAGAAAGGTATCTCACAAATAGCAAGAAGCGAAAATAATGTAGATAAGTATTACCTACCAGTTGAAGAGGTCGTTGATGTAATTGAAGCTGATCACGTTGCTATGGGACATGGTGGCCAAACAAAATGATAGTTGAAACATCAAAGAAATACGCCAATATAACTATTTTTATCAATGCGTGAAGTGTACCAAAAGAAGTAAACTAAAAATAAACGAGGTCTGGTCTCAAAGCAAATTCTTCACTCTGAAATGAATAGTCGTTGTCAGGCTGAACTTATCGTTACAGACACAGGATGATGGACGATTTAAATTAATAATGGTGTACAAGGACCACTTAACGAAATTTGTACTACTGCTTACTTTGAAAAGTAAGAGAGCTAAGGAGGTGGCTTGCAAACTGAATTATATATTTCTTGCTATAGTGGCATCATTCATTTTGCAGTCACACAAAGGATGAGAATTTGTAAATCAAGTAATAAAGGAGATGGTAACGTTGTGTCTGAAGCTCAAAATAGTTCACGGAAAACCCCAATACAGTCAAAGTCGAAGCTTTGTGTAAAGAGCTAATCAAGATATTGAAAACATGTTTGCCACTTGGATGAAGGACTCAAGTACTCAAGGACCCAATTAAATGGTCAGAGGGTCTAAGATACATCCAGTTTATGAAAAATATATCCTTTCATTCTGGAACAAAGCAACCCCCATACAAGGCAATGTTTGTTATTGAACCAAGAGTTGGTCTTTCCACGTCTTCACTGCCTTTAAATATTATAAAAGACAGAAGATGAAGATGGGTTTCGTGAAATTCTCGTGTGATCCGAAGAAGAGGATGAAGGTGAAAATTAGTTTGGTTCAGAGCTTCCTGGTTCTTCCGTTTTAATTAAGAATAACAGCCAGAAAGGTATAAGTGCCACAAGGAGACTTGCTCAAGAAAATTTAGAAAAACAGGCAAAGAAAATTAAAAAGATTTCTGACAAAACACACCCACCATCCGAAGTTGGAAACAATGTAACAATACCAATTCCTGATGCTGACAATGCCAAAGGAGATTTTCAAAGTGTTATTGGGTTGGGTCTGAATATAAATGAATCTGGACATTAAACGATGGAATAAAGAATGGTTTGCTCAACAAACTGTACTTCAGGTAATATATATTATGATTTTCTTAGCTGAAATATTTTTTGGGTAAATTTTTATTATTATAATAAATACTTATGTTAATAATACTATTGATTATGTTAATTTGGTTTTCAGATCGTAATTTGATTCTTGAGCACATACCTATTTATCTGAAGAGGAGATACCGCCAAACAGTATATTTCAGAGGACTGCAATAACTAAGAACTAACTTGGTATTGGGCAGGGCTTTCTTCGTTGTACTTGCAACGAAAATTGTACTTCGAAAAAAGTTCCATTGAAAAAAAAAAGCATTTTTATGCAACTCAGAGCACCGCAAAATTCTGTCATGTAGCAATAAATGACTATGGACTAAATGCTTTTTGCAAAATATTGTTCTCTATTAACATTGATTTTTCATTAATTTTTTTATCAATTCAAGTGTTTAATTTTTAATAAAAATGTTCAATTGTAAGATACATTATAGCCTCTTTAATACCCCTTCTTCTACCAAAAAAATAAATAAACTGTCTCAACAAATTTAACCTAAGCAAATCAACTTCATGCTGACAGAACTTAGACTTTACTAGTTCAGCCTAGGTGAACCTAGTTTTGCCATCATGCAATTGCTTGTACTAATTTTGCCTAGGAAACTCTAGTTTTGCCTTAAATCGGGTTTGCCAGTAATAAAGATAACATTAATTCAGTATCTGTGACAACCAACTAGTGATATTGAATAGTTCACACAATTAAATCGAAAATGAAATATAGTGCATAACAAATTAAACAATACCCTTTAATAAACTAAAATCAGTGTCCTACATGAATGAAAATGTTGTCGTTACCAAGACGACTAATAACAACAGTGTTTTCATGATGAAATAAACACAACGTTTATTTATATAAAAATAAACAATAAAGTTCAATGAAAGAGTGAAATAAAATAAATATGCTATTGATACTTAATCTTGGCTATAAAAGTTCTTTAAATTGTTAAAACTAAAAGTTTTAGAGATTTCAATAAAGTTTTTTAAAGATGGCGGCAAATGTGACGCGAAAGTAATTTTCAATGTGCTGGCTAATTAATTTGACCATTTTCACTTGTAGATTACATATTAAATACAGCTAAAGAATGGATCACTTTTGAAATAGTTTAAAAGAAAACTAAGGTTAGTTTTATATGTAGACCTGAATTTAGTGACGCAACAGCCCAACTTTGGTTGAAAAGTCTTTTCAAACCTAGGTTTGGGGAAAATCCGCAAAATTGCGATAGTCTTTTATATATATTTTACTTTTACCAATAAATGTTGATTGCTGTCAGAATATCTGTAGGTATTTACTAAATTATATATAGGTTCTTCCATTCGATTTCTTGTCTATTTTAGGAACTCTTGTATCTGAGTTAGTGGATAAATACAGGAAAGTATATCACTTTATGAACCTGTATTTTAAACGCACCGCCAAAGTCATACTTTTTATTAGTGGGTCCCTATTGAATAAAACTATGGGAATGTCTTCCCCAATGTTCGCCCAATCAGAAAATGGTAATATATACTACCTTTACTAAAACAAAACTATTAAATTTAGCCTATACATTACTAAAGTTTTTTAAATAATCTTAATATAGCAAATCAAAATACAATCTATCCATTCATTAAGAATGAGAGATATTGTCCATAAACAAGTCTTCAGTGCCAACTAAACTGCCTGGAGCAAACGTTAATAGCATTAACCTAGGTTTAATTCTCATTTTTCCTCCACTATGAAAAGTGCATAGTTGAACATCGAAATGAAAGTCATTCGGATCGTACAAGAGACTTTCCGAAACTACGGTCGTACCAAATGATTGAATATTTAAAATTATAATATTGTTAAGTAATTAAACACTAAATATCTAAAGCATGTTTCATTACCGTAGTAATCACATAACAAAAATCAAACAAACCCTTTTAAAAGATAAAAGAAACAATAAATAACTCCCCGAGCTAGATGAGCCCTCATCAGTGACATCTGTGATGCTTAGCAGAACTTCAGAATGATGGTGGTCCTCCACAAGTAGTTGTCGTAGTTGACCCGAGTTGGATATACAAAATTAAGGTACCTAAGTGAACATATACTATTATATTTACAAATGTTGTATGTTCTTGTAAGAGAGGATGCTAAAATATCTTGTTAGGAGTATTTAGATTCTGCTCGTATTTCTCCATCGTGAAAGGTGTAAGCCATTGTTATTCTTGGCTGTTCATTTATAATTAATTAAATTACAAGGTATTTCTATTGTTGTGGATAAGGATGGGCTAACCCTTCGCTTCAACTATTGTTCAACGACGAATGGTGGTTTATTATATTAATTCATTTTAAAATGCTGTTCGAAATTCATTAGACGTTTATAACTTCATTGTTACGATAAATTTATATTGGTTAAAATATTTATATTTTATTTAGCACAACGTATTACTACCCATTTGGATTATACGCTTAAGTAATAATTACGCTAGTGAATTAGGAATTGGGGAGGTTGAATTTTAGAGGAAGTGGAGGTAATGTGAAAAACCATTTAGGAACAACAACCTCCCCCATCCAGTTCACCCGACCGAGATTCAAACCTTGATCTCCCCGTACTCAGCAGACTAGCTAAACATGAAGCTAGCACGTTATCCAATTATACCACTGAGGTGGGTGAAAGTAGAATATTGGGATGTTAGGCGATCCCTGGTGTTTGCTATAATTAGAACTGGATTTTTGTTTATAATGCTAATCAGTGCCTAAATACAAAATTTAATCAAAACATTAGTGCGAATTTTGGTAGAAAATTGACTTATCTCTATTTTCCCTTCAGTAAACTACCCTTAATTTTAAGGTCAAATATTTAATTCCAAATATTACTCGAGAGAACTTTACGAAAACTATAGATACCCGATCGGTAAAAAGTGTTCGGCTCTGGTCATAGATACAGACACGAGGGAGCGCGAAAACATACTTTTTTGTTTCAGGGGTCATGAAACGTCGACATTTATCAATATAAAAAAATATATGTTTTATGATCAGTTGATCATAATACTTTTCTCTGAGAGGGAAATTAATAATACTGATGATAAAATTCAATTAATGCAAACCGCAACAAAAGTTTATGTTTTCTAAAAGTTCCTTCTAACTACGTTATTACTATAGCTTCTGGGCACAATAAAAATTGAACTTTCATAAAGTAGTCCTACAAATAAGTGGTCCCCGCTTCGTTGACAGAGGGGACGCGTTGAAAAGCCACCGCCACGGCGTGAGATATTGCAGCAAGAGCCCCCTCTCTCCCCTTTAACGGCCGCCATCTTGACAGTGACGTACTGCCCCAAGTCTCCACGGCAACCTAACCGTCCTTTCTACCAATGTTTAAATTTTCTTCGCGCTGTTGTCGAGAAAACGGAGACAAAATTGTCCCAACGCTCGCCTCATAGATTGGACGCTTTGGACGTTATGCTTACGATAAAATTGTTGATGTATTTCAAACAAAATAAAAAATATCTTATAGCTAAGAAAAAATAAACTAGAAATTATTCCAGTATTCTTTTTCCTTTTTTTATTTATTTCAGAACATTTAATTTAACTTTGTCTCTAATTATTTTGATTCTACGCTAATACACATATAGCTGGAATGTCATGTGAATAACCTTATCCGATATTTATACATATTACTCAATCTACACTTACACACCAATCCACGTGCTGTGCAGCCATCACGTTTTAAAAATGGCCCCACTGTTTACACAAGCAAGATTATCTCAAGTCAATGAAAGTCACACTACAGATGAAAGTTACACTGTCCTCGCATATAGAGGTTGAAACACGATATTAGGCCCGATGCCTAGCTCAGTCAGTAGCCTGTCTGCCTGATGAGTCAAGGGTACCGGGATAGATTCCCGGCATGACTGAAACTGTATTATTAATGAATATATGGATTTGCCCTTTCACATTGATAAATTAACAATCAAGGACTGGATGCTGTGCCTGTCCTAGTCATAAGATAGATAAATAAGGCACATGAAGCTATGACAGGCCTAGCTAGCAAGCCGGTAGTGGAAAATGTATAGCTTGAATAAAAAAAAACTGACTTAAGCCATAGGCTGGAAACAGTAATGGATGTAAAATAAAACGACATCCTAACAGAGCCGTAAGTGGGCAATCTAAATTATTCCCTGCATGGCGGGTCAGCATGCAGTAAATGCTGGTAGGGGTCACATTTTCGAGATCCGAGACGAAATACACTGGATAGATTGTGGGGTGTTTCTTTCGATAATGTTTGACGATCTCAGACTTTGTTATTAGAAATAGGGATAGTACATTTGGGTAACAGTATGCTGTTACATAGAACGAGAATATTAATATAGAAATAAGTTGTCAATTTTCTTTTACCTTTCTTACAGAACATTCTTAAATGATTTATATGAATAGGACAGTACAATCGAGATTTTTAAAGTTCACATGTGATTTTAATTTATCTTAAGGTGGGGATGTACAGAACGTTAGAAAAAGTAAGTGTTTTTGAATTTTAGTTTGGCAATGTTTTTTTGGACAAAATAAATAAAACATTGCGTCAGTGCGAGCATGAAGTTTAATTTTCTTCACATTGTAACATTAACAGTTGTTAAATATATATATNATATATATATATATATCATGAACAAGTGGTATTAGATGACAAACTTTTAAATAAAGAGAAAAAGTTGCCACTAAATTCTAGGACTCCTTTGACATATATTCAAGAAATGTTGAGGTTTCCATGTGAATAAAATTAATATCTATGTTTAAATTGAAGTAATATTTGATTTATTTTGAATACTAAATTGTTTTAATAAAAAAAACTGCAATAATTTTGTCATTTTCTCGCGTTCTCTACATTCCCACCTTAAGGACGTTTATACCAGAAACTCTATCGAAATATTTACGACAAGTTATTAACACCAACTTACACTCACTTATTGACTTCATTGCTTGGTTTCTGAGTGTTTCCCTGATGTCGGACTTTCCAGTCTGCTTTAGATCAGAAATGTTAATGCTTTGATATTATAACTAAAGCCTTAAAGAATACATTATCTTTATCTCTGATCAAGGATTTTAATGTCTTATAGGAAAATTTACCGTAATGTTTACCTTTAAAAACATTGAATTCTTGAAAATGTTCACCTCCAGATATTAACACCTGACACCCTGACAAGTGAACTGTGTTTGACCTGCTGTTACATAAAACTATGATCTCAAAGGGCTATGAACCTAAGTCTTGTTGAAGAGACTGAACCTCGTCTAAAGTAGAGGTTGGCAACCTCTTTTGTTGGTCCAAAGCTATAAATATTTTATAATATCCATCTAAAATAAAAATGGTGTTCTCAGATCACATGTCCTTACACCCGTGTTTCTTGTTCTTAGCCATAAATATGGTCCTGATTATTTAATGTTTATCATGTGAGCCATTGAGAGCAAAAGTGGTGTACTTAAGTTTTTTTTTATTAGCTGAGCTAGCACCAAATATAGAACACTCTACCTTCATTCTATCTTGTGCATAAATGGTGTAAGTCTATCCTCATAAATACTCCACCAGGGGCCAGCATTGTCCAGAGGTAGACACATGAATGACTTTATCAGTGTGTGCATCCATTTGTGGTCTGTCAACAGGTATTGCAATTGTCTGTGAAATGATTTGAAAATGTCGGTTTGCTCTGATATTTCGGATCCAGATGTTGACAAAGACTATGCTCCTGATAGTAATTCGTCCTCCACAGATTCAGACACAGGTAAATATACTCGAATCTGTTTTGGATTTGTTATTAAGCCAAACATAACCTAATATAAGCTGTTATCAAAATTGTTTATATTATTCATTAGTACAACTAAACTAAGGTTACTAAAGGCTTATTTTAGTATAAATTGTGCAAAAATAGAGTGGCCTACAACAGTCTAAAACTAGATAATACATTTTAATTTTTTTTTTGTCCAACCTTTACACTGAATTACATAACTTTTACCCACAAAAAAACTTGTTTATAGGTTTACTTGCCATACAAAATACTCTTTTGCTTAATTTAGGTGTTGGAGGTCAGAATGAACCAGCCACTACAAGTGGAAGTGTTACTGTTAGTGATTTATCAGATGAAGAAGAAAATAATAGTTCTGAAAATATACCGAAGAGGAAAAAAAGGAATTTATTGAGTTGAAAAAGAAATATTAAGAAAACTAAGAGGAGCTCGTTGAGCACTAAGACTTTTGTGAATGAAGAATGTTCATGTCAGAAAAATTGTCATACCAAAATATCAAAGGAACAGAGAAAATTATGTTTTGACTCATTTTGGAAAATGGGCAATTTTTGACAACAAAATACCTATATTTGTGAAATAGTAAAAAGAGAAGCCACTAAACAAATAAGGGAACGCAATTAAAGTAGAGCAAGAAAGGATTGTACTAACAAATATTTTTAAATAATAGCAATGAAAATATGAATGTTTGTAAACAATTTTTTCTTTGAACATTCTAACTATCAGATGGTAGAATGACTTGAGCTTTAAAGAAAGATAAATAAGGACGACCTAGAGAGAACTTGAGGGGGAAGGAACCAAGTGTAAACAAAACAAGCGAGAACAATATTAACGAAGCAAAACATCATATTTTAAGTTTCCCATCATACACAAGGCATTACAATCCTAATCGCAAATATTTGGATTCGAGATTGAATGTGAGGAAAATGTATAACATGTGTGTGGGACAATGCAAAGAAAACAATACAATTTCAATCAGTGAGACAGTTTATCGAAATGTTTTTTCAAAGGAAAACTTACACTTTCATGTACCATTGAAAGACGCATGTCAGCAATCTGACAAACTAAAGATACAGATAGAAGTTTCTGAAGAACTTGAAAAAAAAATCCTTAAAATCTCAACATGAAGTACACTTAATGAAAGCTGAGAATGAAAGACAGGCAATGAAAGATGACGCAGAATTAGTACAGACAATTCAGGACAAGGACTATCATGTTATTTCTTTCGACCATCTAAAGTCATTACCATTTACAAATCTTACTAAATCAATTGCATATCATAAAAGAAGCTTGTATTGCTACAATTTGGGTGTACACAATTTCGAAACTAACAAAGCCTATATGTATGTTTGGGACGAGACTGCCGCCTCAAGAGAATCCAAGTAAATAGCCTCCTGTCTATCATTACATATTAATAATGTGGCAGTTGGCAAAAAGCACCTTATTGCATTCAGTGATAGCTTCACAGAACAAAACTGCAATATTAAGTTAGCATTAACGTGAATGAAAATTGTGATGGACTCTTAACAAAGACATTTCCATGCTAGACCATACATTTATGGTTCCTGCGCACTCTTATATGAAAAATGATTCAGATTTCGGAAACATTGAATCCACTGCCAAGAATAAAGCTTACTTTATTCCATCTGACTGGTATGAAACTATCCACACTTCTCGAAGAAAAAAACCATTTCAAGTTCACATGATGGCACAGGAGAATTTCAAATCTACATTGCAGTTTGAAAAAGCAGTGATAAGAAGGAGAAAAAATGAAGAAGGGTTCCCGGTTAATTGGCTTCATATCCAGTGGATGAGGTTCACAAAAGAAAGCCTATTCGTGATGATTTATAAGGAAGCCCTGAATCTTGACACGGAATTTGATAAACTTATTTTGCTACCAGCAAAAGCCAACCAACAACCATATTCAACCATAAAAAAAGAATGCTTTTTAATACACCTAGAACAGTAAGAGCGGCAAATAAAATTGATATGCTTGACTTACTCCCATACATAGCTCCTGTACATAACCAGTTCTTCACTTCACTGAATACGTCACCAAAATCTGAACTTTGGAAAGTGTTGATGAAGACCTTGACGACAATGGAGTATTGAATGAGTCAACTCAAGCAGTAATAAGTAATAAGCAGTCATAGGTTGCTACATTTTGTACACGATATTTTATAATAATGACTACATTATTAAAATGTTGGTATTACTTCTCCATTGTGAATACATTTTACAGCTATTTTTATACATAGTAAATATACATAACCTTATTAAATTTGTCTGCAAAATTGGCGCAAGTCCATTAATAAAGAGTGAGTCAGTAAATATTAATTATTAAAAGAAATGCTAACTGCAAAAGTGGTGTAACTCCTAAGACTATGAGATAATTTGAATAATATTCAAAAATGTTTAATAAAAGTTCCATTATTAGCTTAAAATATATTTTTTATGTGTGATTTAAAGAGTAAAATTTTCCACCCTAGTTATTTTGAATTTTACAAAACTTTTACTTTAAGACTCTTTTCCCAAGAAGTAAGATTTTTGACTTACGCCACTTTTTCTCTCAGGTGCTCATATCACGAAATAGTATATATATATTAACTATTACGTACCCCTTACGACGACTTCACGTAAACTAAGGTACCCCTTGTCTATCGCTAAATTTGGACATAATCAAGACTTGACAAATTTTAGGGTGGCTCACCAATCAGTCAAAAATTTCACCTGTCAGCATAATCAGACTATAGCCACACGATTTATGTTAACAAATTTAAACTAGACACCCAATCACTTTTATCTCTACGTAACACTGGATATATCAAACCAAAACATATTTCAATACTGATTTAAAAAAAATTGAAATAGATTATTTGGTGTCATTTCTTCACCATTCTCACGTGAACAAACAAGATCATAATTTGACAAGACGCGCCAAATGTTGCTCGTGATTCTTTGATCTCGTTGTGTTTTGAAGTCCAAACGGTCTCAATATTTGCAACCCTAATTTTTATATCTATCTCGAGATCACCCTCGGACCGTAATACAATATCGATATTACCTTGTGAGAATCGCTATTTAATCATATCAATAGTTTATCTACGCTTCAGTCAAAGAGTAATATAAACAAATTTCCTTCGTCACAAACGATTGGACGAGGCTTTTTTCAAGCCCTAGACAAAATTGAGGGCAAAGGCATATTGTTTCTTTTTGAGTAGATTTATTTCACTCGCACCTTGCAGCCTACTGTCACAGGTGTGTGAATAAAGACTCGAGTGTGTGATGGAACAGCTTTAAGAACTTTTTTTAAATGTTCCATTCCCGTTGTCAGTAAAAACAGACTTCGGCTACTGGGGCCCATGATTAATTTCCAGGTGAATCTATATTCTGTACGATTATCTGGTATTAATACTTTATTAAGACGTTTGGCCCTTTTCATTTGGCGTGAAAATGCAGAGCCATGGGAACAAGCGGTTATCTTCAAGAATTTGTATTGTTTTGCAATTTTGTTTTTGGAAACGTTTTATTCAGAATAAAATCATGTTGATTAAGTTATACTTTGTATATACACACCTCCTCTATAATTTTAACAGTGATAAAATAACGTTAAAATTGACATTATGCAATAAAAAATTGCTGGCTCCGTATCAAAAAATCTGAAAATGTAACAATTAACAAACATCAATAAATCATCTTAGAAGGGGTGTTGAAAATATTAACATGAAAATTTCACTCGTTCTCGAGAAAACTTATATTTCCAAACCTATGATCTTTCCGCAAGACCTGTCCGGTAGCTAGCGCCATCTACTGTTTCCGTGATCCATCTGTTCATTGTTGGCGCAGAAGGATACTTTAGTCAGTTATGAAGCCACGCCACGACTTTTACCCTCCCTCCCACCATTCCACAAAATAGGTTTTAGACTTGTACTTGGGGGGTCAAGGGCCTTAAGTGGCTAAGAGAACATGAGTAACCTGAGATAATGAGGCGTCATGTATAGTTCCCTGTTGACGGGTAGCTATGGGTTACACACATCGCTGGGTTAAGCACTAGCACTAGCAGATATTTGATTATTCTACCCATCAAACCCACTTTGAAAAAAGCTAGATCTAGTCTGAATAAAGCTAACTTAATGACACTGGTGCTCATCAGCTTCTTTTTAACGACTGAGTGTAGAGCGCCATCTATTATCTCATTGTTTTCAACCATTGACATTATAACATAAAAATACATACCTAGACTGATGTCCACCATGTTTAGAAGCAGTTATATCACCCTAGTCTCTCAGCCATGAGATATTGTCTGCCTCTAGTCAAATATCACTCAAACTTTAAACGTGAATTATCACTATCCATTTGAGAGTTGATTTGCACCTTTTGAATTACGTTTAACATATTAGATAAATCTGATAAAAATTGTTTGGTATATTCATTTTTAAGTCCTCTTTAATTTTCTTCCAGAAATTTTGGAGTTTATAAAAACAAGGTAAATGATTATTTTCAAAGAAAAATGAATAAATAATTGAATTTGAGAGTTTGATTTACCATTTTTATCTCCCTTTGATGTAAAATAATTATGTCGAATTTTTCGTATTATTTGGAGTTCAAAGACAAAATTTCTTTGAAAGATGAATGGACAAGCAAAATTGGTTTCTTAAATTTCTAAGGGGGAAAAAATAATTTAAAATTACTCTACTAAATAAAGATGAATCTATGCTTCTTCAGCCATGCACTTCTACATTAACCTACTTTAAATATGTTACAGTATACACTGAGGAGACACCTTTTTATCACAATTATTTTTAAGTTGTGTTTGAGGGTCCAAATTTCAATAACAGGTGATATTATATAAATATAGGAAGTGCTGACTTATAAAATACTAACTAGCTCTTTAAATACGTTATTTCTAGGAGATATATTTTAATAGCTACTAAACTAGTTTATTTATTATATATGAGCTTGGTCAGAACAATGCATCATTCATATTGAACCGTAATTTCTGAGATTATTAATATCTAACAGGGAGATATAATTTGATATTTTTTTCTTGGAAAGGTAACTTTACACTTGGTTTTCCGGTATTGACACTGTACAAAATGAAATAAACATATTTATCCTTACAACACAGGTATTTTGTTCTGGAATTAGGGTGTATTTGTAATGGCTTTATTGCTTAAATATTTCATCTGTATATAAACACAAGCACAGTATTGTACATCTCTGGATTGTGCTCTGTATATTATTATCTCTATGTCTTTTAGTATTATTATTAGCACCGCGTCTTACTACCCATTCGGGTTATACGCACCTACGCTAATGTGTAATGGTAGGGTGATTGTGAGATGAAATGGAGGACCTACAGTTCAACGTAGAATCCGAACCACGGTGGAGGCCTGGCATTCCCCACATGTCTTGTCAGAGGTGAAGGAAGGGTTTGGTAATCAGATCAATCTGTGCCGAGACCGAGGATTGAACCCCGGCCGCCAGCATAGAGGTCTGACACCTTACCCCTAGACCGCCAGGTCACCGACTCTATGTCTTGTAATCGAAGTGTATTTGATTATAGAAAATGTAATATATATATTATTTTGTTTTGGGCTGTGCTTTGTATTGTTGTATTGATAACTGTAGAACATTTTTTTAACACACACACACTCTCTCACTATCGTAAAATTAAAAGTTGTGTAATGATTTAAAAGTAAAACTGGTCCTTCGGATTTTTTATGACCTATAATATTAATTTATCTCGACAGAACTATCTTATTTCACTTTTTTAAATCTATACTTTCATTTATAAAATTGTTCTTCAAGTTCCTCCACATATATCCCCTAGCCTTCCCCCCTCAGGTATCCCCCTCCCCCTTCTGTCCACCTGCCCCTCCATGAATGACTGTACTCCCGCTAACTCACCCCCCAAAACAAAACGTGTTCTTCTGTGACATTCCCCATGGCGAGAGGCTACGGTAGCAATAACATAGCAGACGTTCATTGGGTAGGACGGGGGAGGTTCGGTTGAATTCCTGGAGACAGGGCTGGAGGAGAATAACCTCCACCTCGGTTTAGTCGTGTTGTTAGCAAGACTGAGTCTCTTCAGGGCAGCAGGATGGGTACTATTCAAACCATCTCGTGGTGTTACTTTTGCTACTGTATCTCCCTACTTGTTCCCGTTGTACCTATAAATATATCTATATATATTTTCAAACCATTTCGTCTTACAACCTGTTCAGGTTATACACATATATAATAATTACGCTAATGAGGTAGAGATGAGGAAGGACATATTTTAGAGGTAATATTCTCGTATTTACGTAGAGGGAGAATGGGAAACCCTTTAGGAAAAAACCTCCTCGGTTGGCCCAACTGGGATTCGAACCCCAATTTCACCGTCATCAGCAGGCCAGTCTAACACAAGAGTGATACCTTAGACCATTCGGCCACTAAAGTGGGTCATGATATATATTGTTAATGTCACTCACATCAGTGGTCACATGGTCTGAAGCGTCACACTAACAATAGACTGGATTTCCTGTGACAGGAAGATCGGTGTTTGAATCCTGGCCGGTTTTATTGAGGTTGCTTTCATCCTGAACGGTCTACCACGTCTACCACGCTCAATTCACACGAATGTACCTACACTCCCTTTAAATTCACCTCCTCGTCCCTACTAATTTAGCTGGTATTTCAGCAACAACTTTTAAGATATCTATTTTCTGGTATTGTAAATAATTGAAAGTAGATGCTAATCTCTAATCTCAGAAAGTAGACGCTCTAGCAACTGGGTTAAGATGTGAACGTAGAAACGCAACACATTTATTAGTAACCTCTCCAAATGTTATAGAACTTTCATCCTCAAAGAAAAACATTTCAGACTAATTTTTACACTATTTAGATCAAAAAGCGAACAAACTGTTTGTTAAGCTGTTTTTTATGGTGTTAACATATAAAACTGTGATACATAATTGGCCTATGTAGGGGCACGTGACGTAATCTTACGGATGTCTCGGGTTCGGATCCTCACTGGTTCAAATATACGCCCTGATCGTCATCACTACGCGTATGTTATTGATTCGTGGGCACTAGACTATGTTGTCTTGTGTTCGGGTGCCAGATATGTACGGTATGTCTTCTACCAACGTTTATTATTAGGTTATTGCTGAATTTGACTTAATATAAATATGCATTGATAATGACGTTTAGTGATAGGTCGATTTATTGAGATACTTGGTGACCTGGTGGTCTAGGGGTAAGGTGTAAGCTTCAGTGCTGGTGGTCCGGAGTTCAATCCTCGGTGCTGGCACAGATTTATCTACATGCCAAACCCCTCCTTAACCTCTGACAAGACATCTTGTGAATGTGGGGAATGCCAGGCCTCCACCGTGGTTCGGATTCCACATTAAACTGTAGATCCTCCATTTCATCTCACCATCACCCTACCATTACACATTAGCGTAGGTGCGTACAACCCAGACAGGTAGTAAGACGCGCTATAATATAATAATAATAATAATAATAATAATAATAATAATAGTAATAATAATATTATTGAAATACTTAATTTTTTAGCTATGCAGAAAAAATCTCGCCTTCACTAATTGGTGTGCCGGCCACAATGATTAAGTCACATATATTTTTATTGACTGCCTATACGCTAGTCTTATGGGCTAATGCCCTTCTCACACCTTGACTGCTAAAACTCGGGTGCTCTTGCCCCGTGGGATTTTACGGTGAATCCACGAAGCTCCAGGAAGGCCGCAACAATAGCAAGTCAGTCCAAGACACTTTATATTTTGACAGAAAAGAAAAGTTTCAAGTGCTATACTTTCCCTAAATAAAAAAAACCTCAGTTAATCTTGTGAATCGGGGAAGAACTTTTAACGGCCATTTAATTTAACAATATCTTAGTCTTTTTATGTGGGGGTAGTAAACCATAACCTAACAACTATTACTTTATTCTCATGTCAAGCGTAAAAAGAGGGTCAAAATGCAATACTAAGAAAATGATAGCGCGGAAATATTGTTAATAAATATGTGATATTACACCTTCATCTATATTCACCTTCGTCCACCAGGTTTCGTTTTTTTTAAATGAAAACTAAACCTTGGAACAAATATTTTTAGAGGATAAATCGTGCCAGGCTGATGCTTTATTGGTGGGCCATACCTTGAGGGCTGGGACTGAGGTGGAAATGTGGTAAACACACACACTCGGTGCTTAGCAGTCATGAGAGGTGGAAATGTGGCAGAGAAAACACACACTCGGTGCTTAGCAGTCATGAGAGGTGGAAATGTGGTAAACACACACACTCGGTGCTTAGCAGTCATGAGAGGTGGAAATGTGGTAAACACACACACTCGGTGCTTAGCAGTCATGAGAGGTGGAAATGTGGTAAACACACACACTCGGTGCTTAGCAGTCATGAGAGGTGGAAATGTGGTAAACACACACACTCGGTGCTTAGCAGTCATGAGAGGTGGAAATGTGGTAAACACACACACTCGGTGCTTAGCAGTCATGAGAGGTGGAAATGTGGTAAACACACACACTCGGTGCTTAGCAGTCATGAGAGGTGGAAATGTGGTAAACACACACACTCGGTGCTTAGCAGTCATGAGAGGTGGAAATGTGGTAAACACACACACTCGGTGCTTAGCAGTCATGAGAGGTGGAAATGTGGTAAACACACACACTCGGTGCTTAGCAGTCATGAGAGGTGGAAATGTGGTAAACACACACACTCGGTGCTTAGCAGTCATGAGAGGTGGAAATGTGGTAGACACACACACTCGGTGCTTAGCAGTCATGAGAGGTGGAAATGTGGTAAACACACACACTCGGTGCTTAGCAGTCATGAGAGGTGGAAATGTGGTAAACACACACACTCGGTGCTTAGCAGTCATGAGAGGTGGAAATGTGGTAAACACACACACTCGGTGCTTAGCAGTCATGAGAGGTGGAAATGTGGTAAACACACACACTCGGTGCTTAGCAGTCATGAGAGGTGGAAATGTGGTAAACACACACACTCGGTGCTTAGCAGTCATGAGAGGTGGAAATGTGGTAAACACACACACTCGGTGCTTAGCAGTCATGAGAGGTGGAAATGTGGTAAACACACACACTCGGTGCTTAGCAGTCATGAGAGGTGGAAATGTGGTAAACACACACACTCGGTGCTTAGCAGTCATGAGAGGTGGAAATGTGGTAAACACACACACTCGGTGCTTAGCAGTCATGAGAGGTGGAAATGTGGTAAACACACACACTCGGTGCTTAGCAGTCATGAGAGGTGGAAATGTGGTAAACACACACACTCGGTGCTTAGCAGTCATGAGAGGTGGAAATGTGGTAAACACACACACTCGGTGCTTAGCAGTCATGAGAGGTGGAAATGTGGTAAACACACACACTCGGTGCTTAGCAGTCATGAGAGGTGGAAATGTGGTAAACACACACACTCGGTGCTTAGCAGTCATGAGAGGTGGAAATGTGGTAAACACACACACTCGGTGCTTAGCAGTCATGAGAGGTGGAAATGTGGTAAACACACACACTCGGTGCTTAGCAGTCATGAGAGGTGGAAATGTGGTAAACACACACACTCGGTGCTTAGCAGTCATGAGAGGTGGAAATGTGGTAAACACACACACTCGGTGCTTAGCAGTCATGAGAGGTGGAAATGTGGTAAACACACACACTCGGTGCTTAGCAGTCATGAGAGGTGGAAATGTGGTAAACACACACACTCGGTGCTTAGCAGTCATGAGAGGTGGAAATGTGGTAAGCCCACACACTCGGAGCTTAGCAGTCATGAGAGGTTGAAATGTGGCAGACACACACACACACACACACATTGGTTCTTATCATAAATGATATAAGAGCAGTAATGATTCATAGTGTGTTAACCACAATTAAATATTTCCATAAATTAACTTAAATAATAAATGTAATATTCATCTAATACATAGTAGTAACCGCATCATAAACGTTAGTAGCAACCACCGATATTATAATCAATGTTGGTAGCAACCACTGATATTATACTCAAGGTTGGTATCAACCACTGATATTATACTCAATGTTGGTAGCAACCACCGATATTATACTCAATGTTGTTAGTAACCACTGATATTATACTCAATGTTGGTAGCAACCACCGATATTATACTCAATGTTGTTAGCACCACCGATATTATACTCAATGCTGGTAGCAACCACCGATATTATACTCAATGTTGTTAGCAACCACCAATATTAACTCAATGTTGGTAGCAACCACTGATATTATACTCAATGTTGCTAGCAACCACTGATATTATACTCAATGTTGGTAGCAACCACTGATATTATACTCAAGGTTGGTAGCAAACACCGATATTATACTCAATGTTGTTAGCAACCACCGATATTATACTCAATGTTGGTAGCAACCACCGATATTATACTCAATGTTCTTAGCAACCACCAATATTATACTCAATGTTGGTAGCAACCACCGATATTATACTCAATGTTGTTAGCAACCACTGATATTATACTCGATATTGGTAGCAATCACTGATAGTATACTCAATGTTGGTAGCAATCACTGATATTATACTCAATGTTGGTAGCAACCACTGATATTATACTCAAGGTTGGTAGCAACCACTGATATTATACTCAATGTTGGTAGCAACCACCGATATTATACTCAATGTTGTTAGCAACCACTGATATTATACTCAATGTTGGTAGCAACCACCGATATTATACTCAATGTTGTTAGCAACCACTGATATTATACTCAATGTTGGTAGCAACCACTGATATTATACTCAATGTTGGTAGCAACCACCGATATTATACTCAATGTTGTTAGCAACCACCGATATTATACTCAATGTTGGTAGCAACCACCGATATTATACTCAATGTTGTTAGCAACCACTGATATTATACTCAATGTTGGTAGCAACCACTGATATTATACTCAATGTTGGTAGCAACCACCGATATTATACTCAATGTTGTTAGCAACCACCGATATTATACTCAATGTTGGTAGCAACCACCGATATTATACTCAATGTTGTTAGCAACCACTGATATTATACTCAATGTTGGTAGCAACCACTGATATTATACTCAATGTTGGTAGCAACCACCGATATTATACTCAATGTTGTTAGCAACCACCGATATTATACTCAATGTTGGTAGCAACCACCGATATTATACTCAATGTTGTTAGCAACCACTGATATTATACTCAATGTTGGTAGCAACCACTGATATTATACTCAATGTTGGTAGCAACCACCGATATTATACTCAATGTTGTTAGCAACCACCGATATTATACTCAATGTTGGTAGCAACCACCGATATTATACTCAATGTTGTTAGCAACCACTGATATTATACTCAATGTTGGTAGCAACCACTGATATTATACTCAATGTTGGTAGCAACCACCGATATTATACTCAATGTTGTTAGCAACCACCGATATTATACTCAATGTTGGTAGCAACCACCGATATTATACTCAATGTTGTTAGCAACCACTGATATTATACTCAATGTTGGTAGCAACCACTGATATTATACTCAATGTTGTTAGCAACCACTGATATTATACTCAATGTTGTTAGCAACCACTGATATTATACTCAATGTTGGTAGCAACCACTGATATTATACTCAATGTTGTTAGCAACCACTGATATTATACTCAATGTTGTTAGCAACCACTGATATTATACTCAATGTTGGTAGCAACCACTGATATTATACTCAATGTTGTTAGCAACCACTGATATTATACTCAATGTTGTTAGCAACCACTGATATTATACTCAATGTTGGTAGCAACCACTGATATTATACTCAATGTTGTTAGCAACCACTGATATTATACTCAATGTTGTTAGCAACCACTGATATTATACTCAATGTTGGTAGCAACCACTGATATTATACTCAATGTTGTTAGCAACCACTGATATTATACTCAATGTTGTTAGCAACCACTGATATTATACTCAATGTTGGTAGCAACCACTGATATTATACTCAATGTTGTTAGCAACCACTGATATTATACTCAATGTTGTTAGCAACCACTGATATTATACTCAATGTTGGTAGCAACCACTGATATTATACTCAATGTTGGTAGCAACCACCGATATTATACTCAATGTTGTTAGCAACCACCGATATTATACTCAATGTTGGTAGCAACCACCGATATTATACTCAATGTTGTTAGCAACCACTGATATTATACTCAATGTTGGTAGCAACCACTGATATTATACTCAATGTTGGTAGCAACCACCGATATTATACTCAATGTTGTTAGCAACCACCGATATTATACTCAATGTTGGTAGCAACCACCGATATTATACTCAATGTTGTTAGCAACCACTGATATTATACTCAATGTTGGTAGCAACCACTGATATTATACTCAATGTTGGTAGCAACCACCGATATTATACTCAATGTTGTTAGCAACCACCGATATTATACTCAATGTTGGTAGCAACCACCGATATTATACTCAATGTTGTTAGCAACCACTGATATTATACTCAATGTTGGTAGCAACCACTGATATTATACTCAATGTTGGTAGCAACCACCGATATTATACTCAATGTTGTTAGCAACCACTGATATTATACTCAATGTTGGTAGCAACCACCGATATTATACTCAATGTTGGTAGCAACCACTGATATAATACTCAATGTTGTTAGTAACCACTGATATTATACTCAAAGTTGGTAGCAATCACTGATATTATTCTCAATGTTGGTAGCAATCACTGATATTATACTCAATGTTGTTAGCAATCACTGATATTAAACTCAATATTGGTAGCAATCACTGATATTATTCTCAATATTGTTAGCAACCACCGATATTATACTCAATGTTGGTAGCAATCACCGATATTATACTCAAGGTTGGTAGCAACCACTGATATTATACTCGTGGTTGGTAGCAATCACTGATAGTATACTCAATGTTGGTAGCAATCACTGATATTATACTCAATGTTGTTAGCAATCACTCATATTAAACTCAATATTGGTAGCAATCACTGATATTATTCTCAATGTTGTTAGCAACCACCGATATTATACTCAATGATGGTAGCAACCACCGATATTATACTCAAGGTTGTTAGCAACCACTGATATTATACTCAATGTTGGTAGCAATCACTGATATTATACTCGATATTGGTAGCAATCACTAATATTATACTCAATGTTGATAGCAACCACCGATATTATACTCAATGTTGTTAGCAACCACTGATATAATACTCAATGTTGGTAGCAATCACTGATATTATACTCAATGTTGGTAGCAACCACTGATATTATACTCAATGTTATTAGCAACCACTTATTATACTCAATGTTGGTAGCAAACACCGATATTATACTCAATGTTGTTAGCAACCACTGATATTATACTCAATGTTGGTAGCAACCACTGATATTATACTCAATGTTATTAGCATTCACTGATATTATACTCAAGGTTGATAGCAACCACCGATATTATACTCAATGTTGGTAGCAATCACTGATATTATACTCAATGTTGGTAGCAACCACTGATATTATACTCAATGTTATTAGCAACCACTGATATTATACTCAAGGTTGGTAGCAACTACTGATATTATACTCAATGTTGGTAGCAAACACCGATATTATACTCAATGTTGTTAGCAACCACTGATATTATACTCAATGTTGGTAGCAATCACTGATATTATACTCAATGTTGGTAGCCGAATATAAGACGAATATTACGTCCACTAATAACTAACATACGAGTATTGAGAGTAGTCAAGTGGTATATTGACCAGGTCAGGATCAAACACGGGACGTCCGATGATAATATGCCACGTCTGGTCTAAACATCATCATAATATTGTGAACTGGAAAGAAACTTATCTGTAGGTTTAAAAATATACCGGATCTACTTTCAAATCCATTTCATATGTTCTGAAGCTGTCAAGTTTGAAGTATTTCGTCAGTTTTGACAGCCTCAAAGTATATATTCAATGTAGGAAACACTACATTTATTTTGTTTATGCTTTAAACTGTTATATCTACTATTTAATATATATATTTTTAAATGTCTTTGAGCTTTGGGCAAGACCACAAGGGCAATCGGCCCTAAACGATTGTCACCTCGTTTATAAGAAATTTTGGTTTGGATCCCAGTGTGGTGGAGAATACTAGTAAATTATAATGATCCTGGTGCAGATACAAGTTATTCGAACGTCACGAAGCTTTATTCCAGGTGCTTACTACCTGTTAAATGTTATGCCCCTTAAAAAACAAATATAAATTGCCTCCATCTCTAAAAATCAACATACAATGCATCCGGACTGTATTTATTGCTACTATTATTTTTAATTTAACACACGTGTTAGAGATTAAATGTTAAGAAAGATTTGAATTTAAAATAAAAATTTACTAAAATTTGTTGTTTTGCAATGATGCACTGCAGTAAGTAGTCGTGTGTATATATTATACTCGCTTTGCTCGTTTGGGGCTCCGCTCCCAAACCCCCAGAGAGTTTTCTTTGCAAGTGGATGTAAACTAATGTAATTCCAGAGCCGTTTTCCTATAGTAGTACGTCTGGTACATAGCAAATATAGCCAAAAAGCTGCACTATTTGATTGGAATATGCCACTTTCTGTAGTCATATGTAATGGGAAAAGAGACCTTTTCAGATAGGGAGCCACTTGAAAATCCGTGCAGGACACCAAAATGGCGGCCATTTATAGCCGCCATTTTAGTGTTCTTAATTCCATGGTATCTCAGCTTCTAATATTCCGATTTAAGTTTTTTTTGTTTTGTTTGAAAGCTCTTGCTAAGAAGAAACTAATTGGTTATCATATATTTATCTCCAAACTTTAAGGTTTCTCCACAATTTAAGAATTTATGAAGATTTCACTTTTCTCACAAATTTCATTGCTAACTATCTTTTTTATTGTCCATAATATCTCCTTCATAGTTGATATAAAAAAGAAAGAGAATTATTTTTTCTTTCCATTGATACCAAGAAAATCTATTTTAATAAACTACTTCTTGAGAAATTACTGGTCAAATGAAACGACTGGTTTACAATATTTCGTTTACTTTACTATTACAATAAGATAGTAACATAATGTTTACAAAAATGTTTGAATAATAGGAATGCTCCTGCAAATTAACTTCTTCTTAGCAGCTTAAATGTCTCTAAATCAAGCTATCCTCTTCCTCATCTTCCGAATCATACCTGGAACAAAGTAATTATTTTCATATAAACTCTTAAAAAGTTAACAAGTAAAGAAAAGTATTTTTGACGCCTGGTATTTGAAAAAGAGTCTACATACAGAAGACGCTGGATGCAAAAATAAATATAATGATCTTGAAAGTGATGGAAATATTGAAATTTAGAAATTCTCAACTAAGCACATGCCTTTTATTGTATTTATTGTCGCATTTTTGACCTCCAGTGCAGTTCCTGCAAAGCAGCGTGCATGGAACCTTAGCCTTTGAACAGGAGCATCGTGTACGGCATTCAGAGCAACTGCAATTAACCAATTCTCTACAAGCTGCCCAAATAGAGGGCAGAGAAGACCAGACCGGCACCCACTCCCCTGCAGCTCTGGTACATTCCCATCCTTCTGGTCCTGGAACGTTGTCTATCACTGAGCAGGCACGACCCCAGACTTGTTCTGCCTGGTATGCTGAACGGAGACAATGCTGCCTTAATGCCTCTTTAGTTGGGGGCAAGCTTGATAGACTGCGACTTTTTGAAGTAAATAGAAGCTTTCTAACATGATTGACTGAGAATTCTTCTCCATCTTTGTAGTAAATCAAAACAGTAAACTTCTCCAGACTGGCCAAGCATCTTCAGAAAGGCCTGCTCAATATGAAACGCTGCAAACATGGCTACAAATTTGGATTCACCATAAAATTCAAGCCAGTTCCACTGGATGGATTTAGTCAAGGCAAATAGAGGTTGAGCCACACATATGACAGGAATTTGTCTTGGATTTAAAAACGTTGTAATTTTTCTTATTTGATCCATTCCGTGCTTCAGCATTGACGGCGAAGAAGAACTTTCATTGAATAGAGGTAAAAGAGAGTTACGTGTTAATTCAAATGATGAAGAGCCTACCTTTGAAGCATAGAACGCTGCCCAGGAAAGATCTAAGGGCCCATCTTTTCTGTCGCTAAGAATATGGTCTAGCCATTCCTGTTCCGTTTTCCACTCGGATCCAAATTTAGAAGTTGACATCTGAGAACAGGTGATCTCGCTTGCTATTGGCACAGGAGGTTTCTTGGAAGGCAGTGTTACAGTCTTGACAACATTGTAGCTGTCTGGAAGCTCTGGCACTTTCCTGTTACTTTGATCGACACACGAAATGCTTGTGGCGAAATTACGAGGCTCACCAACTTCTCCTTCGCCGGGAATTTGAAAGATAGAAATTGCTTTTCCGTGGTAATATGATTCTGAAGTTGTACTGCTGTAGTTATGATCCATGTTATCGTACGCACCAATCACAAAGAGACCATGAAGCAAATTTGAGGGGCAAAGGACACCTTCTTCTTGAGCTCTCTTAATCTCCAAGTGAGCCAGACTTGCTGTTATCTCCATAATTCTGTTTGGTGATATTGAGAGGCCTCTTGTATGCATGCTTTCAATTATTGTATTATTTCGTGTTCTTCCAAATATAGACAGGCCCACGTATAATGGAACTGATGGTTCATGACTTTTCTTATGACGAATAATGTTGCCTTTTGGAATGTTTTCACTGTGGTTGAAAACTATTAATTGGCTGATAGTCAAAGCAGGCTGAGTTGCTTTAGTCACATTCTCTGCTGAAGCATATCCATGAAGTAAAGAACACACTAAAGAGAGAAGTGCTGGAGGAACGCTTGCAGCTTGTTGATCATCGTTCAGATGACCATCAAACGTAACTTTGTGCTGGCTTATGATCTTTCTAATTTGCTTAATAAATCTTTCACATGCAACAGCATCATCATCATCAAGGTTTTCAGAATGAATATATTTAAAAATATTAGCACCATCACGATAAAGGAAGTAATCTCTAAGCCTGAAAGTTGAGCTTTGAACTGTGGGAAGTGATCGAGAATTCTCTCGCATAAACGGGTGGTATGTGTGTTTGGAAGGTCTTTACTTTTCATTCCCAGAATATTTTCAACGCTGTTTGCATATATAGTCTTTAAGTGAGCCATTTTGAATACAATCTCAGTATTATCAGATTCAGAGGCCTTGTTTTTCTCTCTTATGAAGCGTGCAACGGAAGCAAATGCCATACTCTCGCAGTTAGAGTTGACCTCTTCTTCTTTTACCCCAATTGATGCTCTCAAGACAATTGGTCAGGTTCGTGTAGCACTTTGAGTGGTACTTTGTTTCCTTAACAACCAAATCGCCACCCTCTGGGATTGTTTTAAGGTTTGTATTATTGGTAATATCAGCACATCTCTTAAGTTTATCGTCTTGTAGGGAAGCAATCTTATTTAGAGGTTTTCGAGTAGTGCCCTTTTGATTGCATATAAAACATCTTTCATTTTAATAAATGATGTGGAACAACACATATTTCTTGGGTTTTTTTTATCTGGCTCTGATAAAGTCTGTGGACTGTTCTCAGATGGATCATTTGGCGCAAAGAGGATGAACGTTTGCGTTTCTTTGCTCTGGCTAGTTTTGTTCTGTTGAAGTTAAGTGCACACTTTTTATGCCACTTTGTTTCTTTTTTTAATGTTCCTTCTATACCTTTACCCTCATTTAACTTTTGTACATTCAAACCATGGGGCAATGCATCAAGATTCTGAAATTCTGTTAAATTTTCTGAAAGCGTCTTGTAGCCAGCACCAACAAGTGCTTTTGCAGTGTGTAAGGCTGGGAAAATCAAACCTTCATCACTAGATTCTTGACAAATGCAACATTTGGTCCAATCTATAACACGAAGCTCAAGTGGAGATTCAAAGTCAACATTTGCCAGCCGCAGGCGCCTTAAAGTCATTTTGAGAATAATTCAATTCATTCTAATCTGCAAAAATGAATGTTAAATGATTTATATGAGTATAATTTTATATTAGAATGGAAACAAATGTAAGAGAAATCACACACAAAAAACAAAAACAAATACAAAACTATACGAACACTAAAATATTTTTTTTTTAATTATGAAGAAATCTTAAGGGTTAGAGAAAAGTAAATAGGATACAAAATTGTACTTAATAAGAGCTTTTAAACAAAAAAAAAATTAAATTAAAATCAAACCATTAGGAGCTGAGATACAACCAATTCTAGGACTCCAGAATGGCGTCCATAAATAGCCGCCATTTTGGTGTCCTGCACGGATTTTAATGTGGCTCCCTATCTGAAAAGGTCTCTTTTGACCTCATTTATGACCACAGAAAGTGGCATATTCCAATCAAAAAGTGCAGTTTTTTTTTATGTACCAGACGTACTATAGATCTTACCGTTTAGCCATACGACACCTCCAAAGAAAGGTCCGCACCGACCTTAAAGTTGCTCCACCATTTTGAATTTTTTCAGAGGTTAAACTTTTTTTTTTTACTTTTTGAATTTTCCCGTCGGTTACAGGCTAGAAGCTATAAGTTTGCTAAATTTCAAGTTTCTAGCTCATCTGAAAGTGGGTAGATATTAATATCAGCGAGTGAGTCAGCCATGTGGCTCTTTAGTATAATAATAATAATAATAATAATAATAATAATAATTGATAGACATTTGAATTTTACCTTAAAATAACGATATTAGATTGATAATTAGGAAAATAACACAGTCAGACCATTTAGGCTATTATTCGTTCCTAAGGTGTTAACATCTCGACTGTAATGTAAAACTCAGAATATACTTAACCAAAGTTTCACCAGTTGTTTTCTATGGCTGTGAAACGTGGTATCTCAGACGCAGATGGGTCATGCTCATCTAGTCTGGCCTGTGGGTGACAGTAACGTTGGGGTTTGAATCCCAGTTGGGTGAACCAAGGCTAGTTTAACATAAATAAATTCCCACTCTCCTTCCATGCAAAGTTGGATACACTTCCTCTAAATTCTATCTTAATCATCCCTATACCCTTAGTGTAATTAAATGTGAGTAGTTAGGTGGTCCAGGTAGTACAGAGCTCTCATTGTCCAGATTTGGTCACGTGACCACACCTCCTGCCCTCTGATTGTCTGTTGGTTTTCCCCCTCCCCTCCACCCCTTTAGTCATCCTCCTCCCCCTTCATCCTGCCCATGTCCTCCCCTCTTCCCGCTACCACCTCCCTGGCCTACCAACCCAGAACATGTTGGTTCTTGATTATTGAGTGAGGTCTCCGCACTCTGGCTAAAATCTTTTTAAATTCATTATGGGGAAAGTTTGGGCAAAGACCCGGTTTACCACACGAAGCCGTTGTTAACGACTATCAGGGCATCCACAAGTACCTGACGGATCCGTACATCACCGTGGAAACCGTCATTGATGTAAATTATGAGGTTATGTTCCTCAATTACAAGGATTAGCGTGACGCGTTGCGCCCTAACCTCTAACACGAGTGTGGTGGTGGCATGCTACACGACTGCTATGGCTAGGTTGCACTTATACAGCATCCTTGAACAATTGGGGGACCGCATTTTGTATCATGATACAGATAGCGTTCTATTCACTGAACACCCTGGCGATTGGAGTCCACCAACCGGATACTTTTTAACTGACCTCACTGATGAACTTCAAGATTACGGTCCTGGAAGCTACATTAGCGCCTTTGTATCTGGTGGTCCCAAGAATTACGCGTACCGAGTTTGTGTTGTTGGTGTATCCTGCCAAAACAAAAACGGTGTGCAAGGTTCGAGGGATCACCATAAACTATGGCAACCGGAACGATGTTAATTTTTATGTTTTGTAACGATGGTCACTGAACAGGCTGCGGAAAGATACATACAGATACCACATAAAATTGTAAGAAAAGGTCTTGCGACTGTATGTACCATTTCACGGACTAAATTCTACTGGCCCGTGTACACCAAACGCCGGATAACCGATGATTTTAATACGTTGCCGTTTGGTTATCAGAGTCCTTGTAAACGCACTCGCCACGAATAAAAGGTGATCATTTAGACGGGCTAAATAATCATATATTTTTTTCTTTCATTCTAGACTGTTCCACTTACATACCATTTTTCAAAGATATGAAATTTTTTTTCATATTTTTTCTGCATGAAAATAATAATTTTTTTATGCCAGTACAATCTTCCGCCTACCTGATTTTTTCTAGTCAATTAGTTGTTTGTATATATTGTAATAATATGGAATAAAAGCGCCGCGCTTTGGGCGTCAATTGTAATACCATCAGTTTTTTCGCGCTACTCTTTCGGGCGTCGATCGTAGTACTATGTGATCAATCGCCCCTCTTTGGGCGTCAATTGATCCACTGCGGATAAATTCCCTTATAAAAGATTGCCGTGATGTTTTTTTAGGTTGTATAAAGCTCCGTTATCGAGCGCCTATCATCACTGTACGGAAAAGATACCGTTTAATCAGCTGTCTATAGCCCCGTGTTCGAGAACTAAATAAATCGGTATATTTATAATTAAAGAAAGAGAAATGTTGATGGCTGTTATTTCACACACGGTTTATTTATATTACACCAGTAAATTACTTGCACATATTTAAATTAAATGTTTCATATAACTGCACACTTGTGATATTGAAGTGACTTATATTATAATGTGTTAGACTGTGATGGACTTGTGCGTGAGCGTGATCTCGATTTAGATGTTTGATCCCGGAGATCATCCTCATGCCATAAACATACGCACAATGGTTTATATATGACATACCCCTTGCCTTTCTCTCCCCTTTTCAACAGTGTAAAATTCAACTATTAGAAAGAGTCCTGGCGACAGGTTTTGTGAAGGCTAGCTTCTTATTGGTATAGAGAAATGGNGTCTTCTGCCAAATACTATGAAGTTGTTTCTTTTCACAAGAAACAACGCAGTAGATATTTTAACAAGAAAGATGGTATAAAAAATATATTTTAGGGGTTAAATCCTTTTCAGATTGTTACTGGGAATCGCGTGTTTCTTCATGGATTAATCTTAAAAGGATACTCTACCTATATTACTTTAAAGAAAAATTACCTTCATCCATGACATTTTACATAATTTAGATTAATCCAAACCAATACATTACAATATTTTAATTATAATAAATTGTTTGAATATATATTTATTTTAAATCTAGTCAAATATATTATAAACTGATACTATATATTTTTTTCTTTTTGATTTGAAAACCGTTTATATGTATATATCATTTTTAGTACCATGGCCACTATTCCCCCTATATTATAAATATTCAGAGTATACGTTTCACTGTGTGTAAATAAATATTGTAAACAAACCTGTTATGTTTATGCTAATAATTATATATTATAAATATTAACAGTATACTTTACACTGCGTATATACTTTTTCATGACAAAATTTATATTGTAAAAATTGTTATGTTTGTGTTTTAACGTCTACACCCGCACCTCCCTCCTATCCTATAAATACAAGCTTATGTAGCTTATAAGCTCAGTCTCAAAAATTATGGACAAGTTGAAATATCCATTTTCCCCCATCATAAGCGGCCCTTCTGGCTGTGGAAAGTCACATTTTGTGGCAGACTTTATCCGTCACTTGGACACATTGTGTGACGACGTTAAATTTGATAAAATCACCTGGTATTATGCTTTAGGGCAGCCGGGGTTCGAACAAAACGGGGCAAGTCCCCGCGTCATATTCTGTAAGGGTTTGCAGGAAATGGATGACATATGTAATGACTCTCCACAGCTGATTACCTTGGACGACCTGATGCGTGAAGCCAACGAAGTGGTCGTCGATCTTTTCACCAAAGGATGTCACTATCAAAATATTAGCGTCATGTACCTTACACAAAATATATTCCACCAGGGCAAAGGCCAAAGAGACATTTCCTTAAACGCACATTATATCGTGCTTTTTAAAAAACCCAGGGATAAAGCTCAGATTCAAAATTTTGCGCGTCAAGTCTGTCCTGAAAATCCCCGTGTTTTGCAAGACGCTTACACTGATGCTACAAGTACGCCTCACGGCTATATATTGATAGAATTCAAATAAGGTACACCTGAATTGTTCAGATATAGGACCTACACCGATGCCGGGTGCTGCGTATACCTACCACGCAAAAGCTATAAAAACAATGACACTTCCCGCTTACAGATCATTTCATAACCATGAGTCCCAAAGCACTGAAGAAGGCCCCTCTGCTTCGTAAGATGTATCACATGAACCCTCAACAACGTGTCACCTTGATGAAAACGGCCCACAAGAAACTGGAAGAATCTGTTTGCGAGTGTGCCTACAACACTTTAAAAGAGCGGGTAACGCTGAAAAGTGCGCAGAAGACAAAGTTACATAAACCAAGCAGGTGTTGCGCAAGCTGGTTAAACGAGGAGAGTGCTGGAAGAAGAAGAGACGACTACTCGTTCAGAAAGGAGGAGCGTTCTTGCCCTTACTCCTAGCCCCTTTAATCAGCGGGGTCCTCGGTTCCTTATTAAACAAGTTAATAATGGAACACACGAAAAAGATTATATTGGTGTCCCCGGAAATATTACACCGTTACGAGCAACACCATCAACAAGTGGCTTCGGCAACCAATCTAGTGGTCTCTGAGTTGGACAAGGAAATGTTAAAAATTCTCGCTTGACCACAAGTCTAAATAGATTTTATACCAACAAATACTACAGCGCTATCTACACTTTAGTCAACACCCTCCGCCATCTGAAACCGCCGCCACCACCACCACCACCACCCCTGAAGTGCCTGTACTTCCCATCCCAGCTGTACTTAATACTGTACCAGCACAAGCACGAAAAAAAAGCTGAACTTTTACTAGAACATATCATTTCCCGAGGCGGCAACTCTTGGGACTCAAACGGAGAAGTGAGTATTCAAGATACGCCTCTCCGTGGATCCAATATTTTGGATTTAGTCAACGATCTGATCAGAGCAAGAAGACACAGCGAACCTACAAGCTGACGAGAGTTTCTTACAGCACTGCAAAAAATAAACGTTCCGAAAGAATTTATTGTAAATCCGAAACGTTTGGCGCCCATTAGAGATCCGACGCCCATACCACAACCACTAACACCGTCGCAACGTCCTAAGAAGAAGAAACTGAGGAGGGTAGATGAAAATAGGTGGCTGCCGTTCAGAGCTTAATGGACCATCTAGCCGACATCTACTATGACCCTTCTCATCCTGCGGGGTTTGGAGAGGTAGCGTCGCTCAAAAAGGCGTCCAAGAAATATCCCGAAAAAGTACGAGAATGGCTTCGTGCGCAGGACGCTTATACCCTACACAAACCTGTGGTAAAAAGGTTTCCACGCAACAAGTACGTGGTGTCAAACATTGACGATCTCTGGCAAGCCAATCTCAACGATATGCGAAGTCTCAGAAAATACAACGACGGTGCAGTGTACTAGCTCACCGTCATCGACGTGTTTAGCAAAATGGTCTGGGTGAGGACGCTTCCATCCAAGACATGGAGCGTCGTGAGAGACGCCTTTCGGGACATTTTCAATCAAAGCGGCCGTAAACCTCTAAGTATAGAGACGAACAAGGGGACAGAGTTCACGGCACGTCTAGTCCGGAAATTTCTCAAGCAAGAAGGCGTGCATTACTACACCACTCATAATCCGGACGTGAAGGCAAGCATCGTGGAACGATTCAATATAACTCTGAAAGGACGCATGTGGCGCTACTTTACCAAAAATAACACAAATAGGTATGTGGAAGTCCTCCAAGATCTAGTTGACGCTTACAACGGTGCCAAAAATTCCAGTATCAAGATGGTGCCCGCCGACGTTTCAGAAACTAATGTGCTTCAAGTCAGAGATAATATGCATGGCAAAAGGCGTCCAAACTCGAAGCCTAAAATAAAAGTCGGTGACACGATGCGTATTAGCAAGTCCAAAATGCTGTTTGAAAAGGGCTAAGAAAGCAATTGGAGCGAAGAGATTTTCAAAGTCAGCAGTGTGGTGTTGCGACAGCCTGTCGTCTACAGACTCACCGATCTTGATGGCAAAGAAGTGGAGGAGACGTTTACGAACCTGAATTGCAACGCATACGTCTCCCTGAAACTTTTAAAGTTAATAAAATACTGCGTGTCAAGGGTAAAGGTGCCAGAGAGAAAGTGTACGTGCAGTGGAAAGGTTACCCCAACAAGTTTAATTCCTGGATTCCTGCCAGTTACGTCAGCGCACTACCATGAAGGACCTATTTTACATCACTTTTCCTAGCGACAGCTCTATGGGATATTTCCCGAAAAATACTCTCACGAATTTCACCACGCAACCTCCTTACCGTCTTACACTCGACGGCAGGTGGGAAGTCGCTCTGGCTGAATTTCAATATCCTTGTTCTTTCACCACCGTACCCGAGGGTCAAAATATTGTATGGTACAACTGGGTGGACGCTAACTGCATGGAACAAATATTCAAGGATCATATCCCTGCTGGAAATAGCTCTAAACGAAGTAGAGGCTTTTAAGGGGGATTCCGGAGTTGTATTCAAGTACACAAACCCCCCCCAAAAATTTGAAGTTATCACTTCTTCACCAAATATACAGCTGCTGACTCTATCAATCCAGCTAAGTCTACAGCTCGGTTTCGATCCTCAGACTAATCTGATCAAAGTACCAAAGTCACCGTACGCCAACATTCTACTAGGCCTGCCCTCGCAAATGTACATCTACACAGATATCGTTGAGCCTCAGCCTGTGGGTGACATTGTGGCACCGATGTTACGTATCGTTGGTATCAACAACGTAAACTATCTCTACGGCATACATAAGACAGTTAGCTACGACCCACTGCACTACATTCCTGTGCTTAGAAGGGAAATTGGAAGCTTGGAAATCAATATAAGAACCGACACGGGTGAACCTGTACCATTTGAGTTTGGAAAGGTTCGCGTGAAACTTCATTTTCGACGCTGCTCAACATGAGCTTCCCCTACCAAAGATACTACGTCAACCAGGCTGGAACAGGAATGTCTTCGATCTACCACGGTGTTCCCTATCAGCGAGGGCTTGGGATAGAAAGTTTTTTCAGTGGCCTTTTCAAAAGCGTCGTACTGTTGCTGAGAAGCGGCACTAAAGCCATCGGAAAACAGGTGCTTCATACGGGTATCGACGTGCTCTCCGACGTTGCCAATCAAAGGCGTCCTTTCAAAGAGGCCCTACGGCAACGTGTTAGTGAGGCTGGAACAAAACTGAAACGCAAGGCTGGACTGAAGATCAACACGCTGATGACCGGCTCAGGCTATAAAAGGGGCGTCCCGACGGCGTGCCGGCCATAACCGCTAGACAGCATGGAAGGTCAAGACGTTTGCGGCAGCAAAGCAAAGCCGGTGAAGCCGCTCGCCGTCATTATTATTTTCAACACAATGTTCCCGCTGGATGGAGTCGATGCCAGGCGGGTCATCGTCGGCATGAGCGTCAAGAACAACTTTATGCCCTATGTCCAGCTAGAAAAATGCGGTGGGAACTGCGCCATGTTTAACCGTATAGAGTGGCAAGAACTGGGCAGCTACAAGTCTGTCATATCAAAGTTTTTCAGCAACACGCAACCTCCTCAGAAGATTAGTCTGACTAATCATTAAATCTCTCTGAGACTTATGTGTGGTGATCATATGGTCGTCATCAACGAGAAACAAGACAATGGAATCAAATGGGTCACCTATCTAGCACCTAGCTTGGCGCGTCTTTGTGAAGTGTAGGACCTCATCGACGTCACCGTCGACCGACGGGACATGTGGTCGACACCCGTCGCACGCTATTGCAATGATTTGATCGACACACTCGTCGTGGATATATGCGACACGCTAACATAATCAGCGGAAGGACCTAAAAGAGCCTACGGTGGAAACGCTAATCAAAAACCTGGATCTTATCAGCGCTACCTACTATACACGTCAAGTTGTCGGTTTGTACTATTACATGCTGGATTGTGAACTAAAAACAATTTTACTAACACATCTAAGAGACACTGTAGAAAAACGTATGAACGAATATATGCGTCATTCCTGTAGAAATGTATAATTGTGATGTTTAATAAATATATGTATATTTGTAATATCTGTGTTTTGTTTACTGATTGTCCCTTATGAGTCCCAACTTGTCTTGTCTGCCCGCCAACCTGGTGCTAGGGAAACCCCGTTGCCCGGGTCAATGACCTCGATATGTATTCTTGTCTCAACTTGTCTTGTCTACCCGCCAATCTGGTGCCAGGGTTGCTACATAACACGCAATGATTACGTCATTGGGAAAACCCAAGGTTATTGAGGTCACGGTCTATTTTTGTCTTGTCGACCCGGCAGACTGGCGCCAGGTTTTAAAGGAGGCAGGGGAATCATTTATCACACTCTAGCCCCGACAACCATAGCGCGAGGTTCATGTTGCTTGTTCCGGGACAGAGCCTTGGGACAGAAGAGACAATGTTCATTCTACCCCCGACAGCCATAATAAACTACAACGCCCTAATCAACGAATAAAAACTATAACACCTCTACCCTACCAATTAATAAATTAACAATAATCAATTAACAATAATTAATTAACAATCTTTAATAAATAATCATCAAGAACCAACATATTCTGGGTTGGTCAGCCAGGGGGGTGGTAGCGGGGAGAGGGCAGGACATGGGCAGGAGGAGGGGGGGCAGGAGTATGACGAGAGGGGTGGTAGGAGAGGGGGGAAACCAACAGCCAATCAGAGAGCAGGAGGCGTGGTCACGTGACCAAATCCGGCCAATGAGAGCTCTGTACTACCTGGGCCACCTAACTACTAATGTGTGTAGTCCGAACAATTAGTATTACACAGCAAAACAAAGTAGCCTATCTTCACAAGCACCAAATAAAACCAAACCAGAGTCTTTCCGATGTGTGGCCAACCACTCTAACCACTTGTTCACCGGGACGTACATCAACGTTTAATTGCCTTTCTGTAGAGTCACAAGCTCGAGGTCAACTCGAATGAGGCAGTAGAGAGCATTCCGTTTCTTCAAAATTCCATTTCTTTTTACTTTCTACTTTCTTTCAGTATCTCGGCAAGAGAAGTAACGTAATCGTCAAAAAAATTAATTTCAAGATTTTGATAAATGTCGATGTTTCATGACCCATTAAAAAAAATTGTTTTTGGGAAGACATCCGTATATTTGTCTGTATCTGAGACTAGAACAGAAACTATTTTACCGATAGGGTTAAAGAGATTTTTGGAAATTTTATATCTAGTCCTAAAAATTAAGGCTAGTTTAATGGGGGGCATGAATACAAAAATAATTTGTATTATAAATAGCCAATATCTTCTGGTTATTTAGGTTTGATCCTTTATATTTAATAAAATATTTACATTATCTACTGTACCAAAATGTTTGTTTTAATTTTGGAGATTTTGAGGGGAACATCTTCCCATAATATGGTGATCAATTTTGAAATTTAAGAATGTTCAGACCTTCAAATAATTTTGGGCTGTTCCTTACACCTACCTGAAAAAATTTCAATCTTCTTTCACACTAATAAGTAGTTTATTCCTTTAGATCTGATCATTGTGAATTTTCCCCCTCCCTTTATATTCCTTGACCCCACAACCTTCACTTACAACGATTAAATATTAAACACTAATTTTGTAATTTGGAATAATCCTTCTACATTCCTGGAAAACTTAATTTAACAGTTATTTTACTTACGTGCCTTCCAATCAAATCCCCACCCCACTTCACCCTTCTCATATCTTCCAGAATTCAATTTTGAAAATTTAAATATTCCAATCTTTTGTCTATTTGAAACCATACATAAGCCCCCTTGCCAATCTTAGATTATATATCACCTAAATAATTAGGTGTTTATATCAGTTTGAACATTTTTATCCACTCCATCCATCCTCCCCTTATTCATTTATTAAATTCCCTCTTAGAATTTTTTATTTTCATTTGGGTATCTGAAGGTGTCCTTCTACCCTTAAATGTCTGGTTTCCCAATTTTAAATTTCCCATACTAAGAATTATTTAGGTATTTTGAGTAGTCCCACTACGTTCCTGGCAAGTTTTAGTTTTCTATCTCACCAAAAATGTTGTTATCTGTCAATATAAACCCCCCTTCTTTTCCCGGAGTCCCTTTGTAAAATTTGAAACTAGCCGAATTTTTTGATTATTTGAAATATTCCCTTAATCTTGCTGTAAAGTTTAGGTTTTATAGGTCTACCACACTTGTTAGTTGTCTTCTATATTAGTTCTGAAAATGTTGAGCCCCCTTCCATCATTAAACAAACTCCAACCTTGAACTCTCAAATTTTAAGACCGGTTTGATTATTTGGAGTGGTACTTATATCTGCTTGTCAAATTTCAATTATTTTTCTTTCCTGATATACTTTTAATATATTTATACCCCCAAGACCCTTAAATTCCCAGTGCCCTATTTTGAAATTTCACATTTTTTTTTCTTTTTTGGTTTTATGAAACAATCCTCCTACCATACTGCCAAGTTTCAATTTTTCTAGCGCATACACATACACACACACACGCACACACACACACACACACATATAAGTTAGAGACATTTACTAAAAACTCGTAAAATTTGTGAAATTATATATCATACATTGTTGCCAGGGCCGTACCTAGGATTTTAGTTAAAGGGATAGGGGTGTCAATAATCGATTTTTTTATGATAAGGTATGGTAATTAGCCGGTTAACAATACAATAACCTAATATGTGATATAAAACCTAGCTATGGTGACACATAAAATAATATTGAGATGTTTCCTTACAAAATAATTTAAATATTTGCATTTTATTGAAACGATAAGAAATGTAAGCACAAAAAATACCGCACAGTCATATCATATTTAAATTACATCAGAAATTTTCTGACAATTTTAACTAAGGAGTTTCAGGAAAATGATGATTTAAAATTATATTTTAATTTTAAATTATTGAAAACGTCGATTACATTTCACAAAATAATCTACAATTTCATTTGCACTTATGCTGAGGTCCTGACGAATATAAAGGGCTGCGAGGCCATTCAATCGATTTTCAAACATGCTATTCCGGAGGTATGTTTTTATTCTTGTCGGTGTTGAAAATGAACGTTCGGCACCAACAATCGTTTCTGTAAGCACAGCTATCGCCCACACAATTGGATGTAAAGGGCTTCTGGGAATATATCAGCAATACATGCGTGGAGTGTTTCAAACACATCGAACATGTCTTTGTCCTTCAGATGCGAAACTCTTCCTCCACATTTTGACATTTTCCTCGTCCAATGACGTGGAAGCATTTGCATCCGCCAGTCTACTCTTCCTCCACATCGATACTGCTCCCTTTCTCTCTTCTTTACTAATTTAAAAAATGTGATCATAAGCTTGCCTGAGATACTCATATGTTTTTACATACACCTTTTCATCTTTTGGGGGGGAGGGGGGGAGGAGTANGGGGGGAGGGAGAATGCTGAAAGTTGACAGAATTGATTCATGTTTAGTAAAAAGATATTCTTTAAATTTCAGGGAAGAAATTATTAAGAATAACTCTTTTAAAAAAATAGCTTCTTGCTAGAATCTACTACTGGAACTGTTTTTGTTCATTATATTGATATTGTTTTATCCAGTGTAAATTTAATTATCAATTGAAGGAGTTCGAGCCCCCCTCCCCTTATGCGCACTACTCTGATTATTGCAGAAACACTGCGCCAAAGAGCACGAATGAAATATTAGACATTGTTACAAAAACATTGTACACCAAAGTACACAACAATTAATTTCACGTTTCAAGGAATTGAATAAAAAATAATATGATTACTTATATCTTAGAAATTATTGGTTTTATAGCAATAAATTTCAAATAAAAGATTTTTAAACTTGGTAGTACTAAATTTCAACTCATCAGTTTGTGATGGGGAAGGTGGAGGTGCTGAAGCAAGTGTACTCGTAATTGCGTGGAGCGGGAATGAAAAAGCATTGAATACAAATCCACTCTGAGTACACCCGGCTGAGATTATATTACAAAATAACTTTCAATGGTGAATCAGACAAGATGAGACTGAAGCCTTTGCCCGCGTGGATACAAGGCGTACTAACAATTTAGTTTCATGACTAGAGGGTAAGGGGGTATACTGGGTGCAGAAGCACCTTCATTACTGTTCTGAGAATATGATAAAATCACTGAGATAAATTATATAATATAAATACACTTCAGTGGACCCAGCTGTGATAAACTCCTATTTCTTGTTTCCCTTGTTTTATTCACCTCTTCCTATTCCGTCCTCGATCAACGATGACAACGTGTAACGTGTGTGTAACACCTTAGACCGCTCGACCACAACAGTGAATCTTATCATTATTAAGTTAACATTAACATGATAATACCCACCTCAGTGGAGTAGTTGGCTAACGCGCTGGTTTCGTGTTGAGCTAGACTGCCGAGGACGGGAAGATCAAGGTTTGAATCTCGGTCGGGTGAACTAGGGGAGGGGGTTTTCCTAAATGGTTTCTCCCTCTCCCTCCACGCAAATGTGGGTACACTCTATTTAAATTCAACCTTACCAATTCCTAATCCATTAGCGTAATTATTACTTAAGCGTATAATGCGAATGGGTAGTATAACACGGTGCTAAATAAATTATATATATATATATATAATAAGAAAGTAGGGCCTATCCTCAATAGGGCATTCAAGTTGGGCTTCACGTTATTGTGCCCAAACAAACTAACCTACAAAATTAAACTACAAGTGCTTTGAAGAAACCAGGGTACAACAATGAGTCGGCCTTCACCGGTGGTCACACAGTAGAGGGTATACTTCTCACAAAATACTGGATTGTCAAGGACAGGGAGTTCAGGGTTAGAATCTCGTTCAAGTTTAGAAAAGGTTTTTTATTTCTTAATTTTTTCTCAATCTCCCTCCATGCAAAGGGGGGTACATTCAACTTAAAACTCTATCATTCTCATCTCTACACAACTAATGTAATTAATCTATGTATGTGTGTATGTATGTATGTATGTATGTATGTATGTATGTATGTATGTATGTATGTATGTATGTATGTATGTATCTATGTGTGTAAGTATATATTTA
>CABEEJ010001299.1:116257-150609 GCA_901482245.1 Timema douglasi | reverse complement strand
CCCCCGAAAGACGAACAAACAGGGGAGTAGTTTTACCACACAGTACGTAGAACTTTTTAAAACTGTGCATTTCTCACATGGGAAATATATTTTCACTGATAGCCAACCTTAATGGGTTCAAACCCAGCCGGGGTCGACGGATTTTTTTTGAGCGATATAGTATTATTAGCACCGAGTCTTACTACCCGTTTGGGTTATACGCACTTACGCTAATGTGTAATGGTAGGGTGATTGTGAGATGAAATGGAGGACCTACAGTTTCTAACGTGGGATCCGAACCACGGTGGAGGCCTGGCATTCCCCCCTTTCACAAGTTGTGATTAATACACGTCTCGTCAGAGATGAAGGAAGGGTTTGACAGTCAGATAAATCTGTGCCGGGACCGAGGATTGAACCCCGGACCCCAGTCGAGCGATATAAATCCGTAGCACAACAACCTTTGGAGGGTTAGTGAGATCGTTGGTCTAATGTTGATTGTGGTATGTAAAAGAACCTTGGAAGGAATGTGAAAATACCTTTCCCGGCCAAATTGGTAGGCCCTTTAGCTCTCGCTCATAGAAATTCTCGTGTGCTGATAAAATCAATTGTTTCAGAAAGTGTGCGTTAATACCTCAAAAAATGTTTTTTTAAAACTAACCAAAGATAGTTTTAGCTCACTCTGCTTATTCTCGCAACACTCTATGACATGGTACTGGAATGGAGAAAGCTACTTAATCAACTAATTCATGATTTGAATGCATCCACAAACATTTATAGGATAATCAAGGCACGTGGTTCGTATTTGCGATTACAGGTGTGTGGGGGGTGACCTGGCGGTCTGGGGGTAAGGTGTCGGACTACTGTGCTGGGGGTCCGGGGTTCAATCTTCAGACCCGGCACAGATTTATCTGATTACCAAACCCTTCCTTCACCTTTGACAAGACATCTTTGTGAATGTGGGGAATGCCAGGCCTCCACCGTGGTTCGGATCCCACGTTAAACTGTAGGTTCTCCATTTCATCTCACAATCACCCCACCATTACACATTAGTGTAAGTGCGTATAACCCGAATGGGTAGTAAGACGCGGTGCTAATAGTAGTAATAATCATAATACTGGTGTGTACACAAAATTTTTGTTGGGAAACCTGAAGAACCTCTTAGTAGGCCGAGACTTATAAGGGAGGATAATCTGATAATATATTTAATGTGGGCTGGGTGTGAGGTTAAGGAGTGGATGTAGATGTCTCGGGATAGAATTGAATGGCGCGCTTAGGTTCTGGTGGCCTTGAACTTTTTGATTTCCTTAAGGTCAGAGAAGTTAAGTGTACCGTCTACTTGAAGACAAAATATCAGTACAGTGATGTACGTCTTATGTAAATGGCAGTTCTGAATCTTCAAATTACTAACACAACCCTCAATTATACAAGAACTCTTTGTTGTGACCTTGTTAAATAATCACTTTGTTTGTTTGTTTGAGGAAGGTTAGGTCTGGGTTTCTAGCAATTTACTCTACAACCTCAGAACTACAACCTTTCACGTGGAACGTATTTGCGATGAACTCTCCTTTATATTAACTATGTTTTTAAATTAGAAAAATTAAAAGGTTTTTAATCCTTTATGGACATATACAATACCTCTGGGCCTTAGCTAGGACTTAACGATATCTTATAAGCATTCCAATAGGCGGCCTCCTTAAGGTGCTCTTTACATACAGACTTATTACATCAGCACAAGACTTATAGACTAACTTAACTCTTGAACATACATAGCACAACTCCCCGGCCATTAACTCATTACTGTGAAAGGTTAAGACTTAATTTCCACAAAAATACATTTCTTTTTAGTAATTCCAGGAATTGATCCCGGGACACTTAGCCCAGAATAAAGATGTGATACCAATTAAGCTTACTACCCATCCGGGCGATACACCTATATACCAATCACGCTGATGTGTCAGGGATGAGCAAGGTTGAATTTAAAGGAAATGTATCCGCATTTGTGTGGTAGTAGAGTGTAAAACCATTTAGGAAAAAACCTCAGTACACCCAACTGGGATCCTAACCCCGATTTTTAGTCTATTGTGAGCGTGACACCTTAGACCATTTAACCAACGAAGCAGGTAGATAATTTTGTTAAGCACCGCATCTTACTACCCATTCGGGTTGTACGCTTATCCACTAATTCCGCTATTAGTTTTATGGACAAGGTAGGTTATATTACCAGGTAGTGTACCCACATTTGCGTAAAGAGAGAGTGTACAACCATTTTTGAAAAACCACCCTCAATAAACCTAACCGAGATTCGAACCTTGACCTCCCCGTTCATCGGCAGTCTAGTCTACTGCGAGAGTAGCGCGTTAGATCATACGACCACCGAATCAGGTGATAACTTGTTCCTTAAAACTTAGGCAAAATAAAAAACTTATTGGAAGCTATTAGGTAGGTACAGATTTAATATTCCGTAGCTAAACTTTATCCTTCCACAAGTAATTATGTTTTATTACTAACGAGTTTTAATACCATTAACTGAGCTCAATCCTTATCATCGCACCTCATCTTAACAGCGGCGAGATTTAAATGACGCGTGTGAGCACCGGTACGTATGAAAAAAATATTAATGGTCGTCCTTGAGTTCTAGTGTTCTGACACGAGAACTTATTATCGTTTATCACTGATTCTTACTACCTGTTCGGCTTGTACGCCTGTGTACTAATTACCTTAATGTGCTAGGGATGACCCGCCTCGGTGGCGTAGTTGGCTAATGCGCTTGTCGTGTTGAGCTAGACTGCTGAGGACGGGGAGATCGAGGTTCGAATCTCGGTCGGGTGAACTGGGGGTGGTTTTTCCCTAAATGGTTTTCCACTCTCCTTCCACGCAAATGCGGGTTCACTTCCTCTAATTCAACCTTCCCAATTCCTAATCCATTAGCGTAATTAGTACTTAAAGCGTATAACCCGAACGGGTAGTAAGACGCGGTGCTAAATATAAATATTGCTAGGGATGAGGAAGGTTGAATTTAGAGTAAGTGTACACACGTTTTCATGGAGGAAGAGTGGTGAACCATGAGAAAAACCAACCTCAGTAAATCCGACTGGGATTGAACCCTGATTTACTTGTTATCGGCGGATCAGTATATTGCGAGATTTATGCCTTAACCCACGTGACCCCCAAAGCAGGCATGAGAACAATTTATTAATTTTTTTAGCACCGCGTCTTACTACCCGTTCGGGTCATACGATTAAGTAATAATTAAGCTAATGGTTTTAGGGAGGAGAAAGGTTTTATATATATGAAGTGTACCCGCATTTGCGTGAAGGGAGAATGTAAAATCATTTAGGGGAAAAAACTCTCAGTATACCCGACTAAGATTCGAACATCTAACGTGAAAGTGGCTCATTAGACCATACGGCCGGTTAAGTGGGAACGAGAACAATTAAAAAAGTCTAAAAATGTGAAGTGTAAAAGTTGTATTTGGGAAGGATAGTTTCACGCTCTTGGATCAGAATTAGAAAAAATATATAAAAAGAATCGTACCACTTGCTGAGTTCCATACACAACCTGATACAAAAGATCGTATCTCTACACTCTATTTCTATCTGCATACACTTTACGCATGCGCAGAACTAACCCGTGTGTGTGTGTGTGTGTGTGTGTGTGTGTGTCGTTCATTGTCATGACTGGTTTTGTTGTTGTTATTTCTACACTTTCTCTTTCAAGAAATATATCATGGAGGCGATGTAAACAAACCTTTTAAACAAAAAAAAAGTTACCGCTTGGATAATTTCGAACAGGAGGTTTGTCTTGCTGGACTGGTTCGAAAACGCACCGGTGGGCACATGGATTGAGTGTCGGACTCCTCTCTAGTCTATAACCAAGAGTCTGGAGTTCTATCCCCGGCACCTTAGCTCAGTAGGTAGCGTGACTTGTCTATCGAGCTAAGTGTCCGCAGTTCGATTTCTGACACGGCCGAAAAAGCTTATCATCGGTTAAAATGTGGGTTTCCCCTTTTCATAGTGATGTATTAACGTCCGGGAAACTGGATGTTGTGTCAGTTTTAGATTCAAGCTAGTTTATAAGTCGTGTGTTAAAATAATCAGTAATAGAAAGTGCATGTTAAATACCTTGAATAAATTTTTAAAAAATTAAAAATTCTAACTCCAACAGAACTTATTAAGGATAGTTTGTTCATCCTTCCTCCACGCAAATGCTAGTACATTTATTCTGAATTATCTTTATCTCCTCTAAATCACTATTGTAAGTAGGACCCCAGAGGAATGGCAAGATGGGAAGCAAAAAAAAAGAAGTAAATATGACCAGAAATTGTATCGTAATCTGGACTGGTTTGTGCTTATTCCATGAATTGTAGCGTTAGGCCTCGGACATGGGCATTATTTGCTTGGAGGGGGAGGGGGAAACCATATAGGAAAAACAACCCTTACTTCACCCAACCGGGTTTTGAACCTCAATCCCCCCCGTCTTGGGCAATCCACCTTATTGACCAAGAGACACCCTAAATCGTGCACCATCTAATTAAAATGAAATAATATTATTATAAACTAAATGAAATCTACAAATTATTTATGCTTTGCAACGTTTTATCTTTGAGACATAGAAGTTATGTATTTTATCTGAAAGTCACAATTTCAAAAAAACAATACCTTTTTGATTTTTTTTTAGCATCGCGTCTTATTACCTATTCAGATTAGACACCTGCGTACAATTTACACTAATTATCTAGTAATGAGGAAGGTTAATTATAGAGTAGGTGTATCCGCATTTTCATGTACGAAACGTGGAAAACCATTTTGTAAAAACCACCCTTAGGACACGCGACCGAGATTTTAACCCTGATTTACCTGTCATCGGCAGTCTAGTCTCTCATGAGACTGACGCCTTAGACCATTCGGCCACTGAAGCAAGTCACCCAACATTTAATAATTGACTATCTGTACTTGGTTGGATAAATACTGCCGATTAATTAGTTTAATAACTTGTCCTATATCAACATAACTTGTTTGTTGAAACTTAAAATAGGTTAAATAATCAGTTGTTTTTTAATCTATTCTCCTAACTCCTCACGCTAACTTCGTGGTCTATTCTATCTGAGATTGCAACACTAGTTTGTGATGTATTGCTCTGCTAACTATTAAGACCTTATGTGAAACTACACTCTGTTTGAGAAAACGTTAGAACATTGATTTAATTGTAACATTAAGAAACTATTCTTTTGATTCTTTAAATTGAAAAATGACATCTGAACACGGGAATCAAACTCTGGATATTTAGCTTAGTACGCCAATATTCTATCCACTGAGCTATCCAGGAATCTTCCCACGTCCAGGGCAATTCTTCACTCATATTTTAAGGCAGTGTCTAAGATGGTCATGTGAAAATCATCAGCTATAATTTAAAGAATATTATTTTTAATATATTATTTATTATAGCTATAAACATGGAAAACAACATTAAGGAATTATTCACATGTGAAGACGACTGAGATTCGAACTTCAAGTAGGTCATATGTTGATATAAGACGAAGATTATATGGTTCATTTCAAATTACCTAAATAAATAAAAACAAACATTTAATTCTGTTGTTAATAATTAATCCTAACTTAATAATTTTTAAAAAAACATTCATTTTTCGACATTAGTGGCGCTTGGTTGTGATTTTTTTTTATATAAAATCAAAAATATAATGTAATTGTCACTATCAACTTTCAACATCACGTAATACACATAATTGAATAATATTTGTTTATTTATTTCATTTCTAATTCATAAAAAAAAAAGTTTAGCTAATCTTTATTGGTCCATAAACCGAACATTTATCCCCCCAATCGAATGTTGACTTAAAACAAATTGCCAGTCTGTGTAATCTACCCATTTGTTTTCACTCATTTTCTATTTATTCCTATAATTCTGTTATTTTAATGTTTGAATCATTCTTGTTGGTATAATCACATTTGAACACGTAAAACAATACACCATTTTAATCGGATTGCTAATGAAAAAACCTAGCTATGGATAAAAGTAATCTAAACATTATTAACCAATGGATTACTTAAATTACCCCTGAGCTGTCGAAATTGACAGCTGCACAAAACACCTGGGTAGGTTATTTATTATTATTATTATTATTATTATTATTATTAGCACCGCGTCTTACTACACGTTCGGGTTATACGCACTTACGCTAATGTGTAATGGTAGGGTGATTGTGAGATGAAATGGAGGACCTACAGCTTAACGTGGGATCCGAACCACAGTGGAGGCCTGGCATTCCTCACATTCACAAGATGTCTTGTCAGAGGTGAAGGAAGAGTTTGGTAATCAGATAAATCTATGGGTAGGTTAATGAATACATGCAAATATAGGTAGTGTAAATTTTTTTAAGCTGTTTGATAAGGTTTTCCCTAAAACTATTAATCAAAAAGTATCATCCGTATAATCTAAAACTTGAGATCGTAGTAAAGCGCATGCGTTATACGAAGCGCAATTTGAGGAAGCCATGTTTCCTCATTGCAAATTTTTATTTTATTTAGTACTACTTCTTACTAACCGTTTGGGTTATACTCTTATACTAATTATGCTAATGGATTAAAAATTGGGAAGGTTGAATTTAGAGGAAGTGAACCAGTATTTACGAGAGAAAGGAGTGGAAAACCTTTTAGGAAAACCATTCTCAGTTCACCCGACCGAGACTCGAACCTCGATCTCCTCGTCCTCATTAATAGGGGTGGATAGAGTTTTGAAATTAAGATTATTAAATTCCAAGTTCATGTTTCAAGTACTGCATAGTCTATATTTTTACTTTTGTGTGCACTTATATGTAAAAAAAAAAAAATTGTGTTAAAAATCATTTTTCTTAGCAGGATTAGAAACAATAAAACCCACCTCGGTGGCCACATGGTCTAACGGGCTACTCTCGCAGTATACGAGACTGCCGATGATGGTATAGTCGAAGTTCGAATCTACGGTTGGTTGTACTTAGGGTGCTTTTTTCCTAGCTGGTTTTCCACTCTCCCTCCACGCAAATGAGAATACATTTCCTATAAATATAACCTCCTTAGTATCTAAAACCATTACCGTAATTAATACGTAAAAGTATTGGTGACCTGGTGGTCTAGGGGTAAGGGGTCAGACTTCTGTGCTGGGGGTACGGGGTTCAATCCTCGGTCCCGGCAATGATTTATCTGATTATCAAACTCTTCCTTCACCTTTGACAAGAAGTGTATTAATCACAGCTTGTGAATGCGTGGAATGCCAGGCCTCCACCGTGGTTCGGATCTCACGTTAAACTGTAGGTCCTCCATTTCATCTCACATTAGCGTAAGTGCGTATAACCCGAACGGGTAGTAAAGACGCAATAAGGGGGGGGACGGGACTCGTACCTAGGTCTATAGTGGAAATGGTTCACGGGGCAGCGCCGCGGATCCTTTGTATTTGGAGCTAGGCTTCAGAACATTTTTTTTAGGCACATCAAGATATAATAAAGGAACCAATAGTTTGTGTCTTCGAGTGTACAACTGGAACTATTTATCGTATTGTGTGAGAGAGGAGTTAAGGTGTTTCTTCTGATCAGCGCAGCGTGGTAGTGCATTGCACCTGACAATCAGACCCAGGCGGTGCTGAAAGTAAGAGTGGTTTGTGTGAGGGGCGAGGAAGGAGAAAGTGGAGATGTAGGAAGGAGTTGTATAAAGTCTGCTCGCGATAGGTTTTTACCTGGATGACAGTTCGAAAATCATATGTTTAGGTTTTGGGTTGCCAACACTTGTAAAAGATCACAGTTTTGTTATAAATTTAAAGATCTTTAAATACCTGTTATATATTACATCTAAAACAATGTAAAATTAGTTTTCTCATACTATTTCATTTTTTTATAATAATTTCTTTTTTCCAACTCGAAACAATATTTTAAACATAATTAAAAGTACTTATTCTTTGCTTTGAAATGTTATCTATTTAGTGTAATATAGTGCACACATCCAATACCTTTTAATACAGTTATCGTATTTACTTGGAAAAGAGAAAATTGTTGTTATTTTTTTTACATATAATGAATGATTTTATTATTATTTTATCTATTTCGAAATATATAACTGAATAAAATATTTTTATCAACTGCGTGTCTGCATCATTGTAAAAAACTTGTTTACCGTCATTTTCAACCATATGGTTTAGATTCGTCAGTCGACATTTTGAATCTATGTTCGTTAGAAGTTTTTGTGAAAGTGGTGTGAGTATCTTTTTTAAGTGGAATAAAACGATAAATAAACTTCGTGTCCGTCCTCAAATAATTATATAAATAATATTGGCCTAAATTATTGGGTTAGCTATCACATTAATATATTACCATCTGTGATAATATATAATATATTACCAAAGTGATATATGTAAACTGTTGGCGTAGTGATATTACTACTACTTCGTACTTCTAGTAACATTTGAGGTGTCATCCAAGTAAACTTAGGTCGTGAATAAATTATACTTTGACAGGCTTAAGCTTTAAAACCTGTGTGAATCCAAGATATTTCGAATCTAACCCAAATCTTTGCTTAGTGACTCGAATCTAATATGACTCAACATCGCGTCTTACCACCCGTTTGGGCTATACGGTCATGTACTAACTACGCTAATGGTTGTAAGGATTAGGAAGGTTATATTTATAGGTAGTGTACCCGCATTTGTGTGGAGGGAGATTGGACAATCATTTTGGATACGCCCCCCTTAATAAATCTGACCGATATTCGAACCTTGATCTCCCCGTAATCAGTAGTCTAGTCTAACATGAGAGTAGCGCGTTAAACCATACGGCCACCGAAGCCTGTATTTTATGATTAAAACGTTTCGAACCATCTGAGGGTAAAGTTTGAGTAGATAGGCATATATTAGCCTGGAGAGAGGGGTGGGGAGAGGAATGAAGCGAATGGAAGACCCAACCTTTCTGAACGTGTTTATTAATTACACCGGTTTCTTGTTTATCTCCTTTTGGTGGATTGTAAGTGAAAGGATGGATGAAACCTTGATTTCCCCTTAAGGTCCTTTAGCGGGAGGCTTTCTTTCAGTGGGGGGTTAAGGGGTAAGAAGAGGGGGCAGAAATGTATATTCCATCTCTGTAAACACAGTCTGTATGTAGCTGAAAATAATAAAATCGTCGTTTATTTCCAGTCGGTGACCTGGTGGTCTAGGGGTAAGGTGTCAGACTTCTGTGCTGGCGGCCGGGGTTCAATCCTCGGTCCCGGCACAAATTTACCTGATTACCAAACCCTTCCTTCACCTCTGACAAGACATCTTGTGAATGTGAGGAATGCCAGGCCTCCACCGTGGTTCGGATTCCAGGTTAAACTGTAGCTCCTCCATTTCATCTCACAATCACCCTACCATTACACATTAGCGTAAGTGNGAATGTGAGGAATGCCAGGTCTCCACCGTGGTTCGGATTCCACGTTAAACTGTAGGTCCTCCATTTCATCTCACAATCACCCTACCATTACACATTAGCGTAAGTGCGTATAACCCGAACGGGTAGTAAGACGCGGTGCTAATAATAATAATAAATATTTTCAGCCGATTGCAACAAAAGAGCAGAAAGCCTAAACATATATCTTAATAGAAGTATTGCATCTAAAATATAATGTTCATATAAAAACTACTTTATCTGTGTTCACGTATTTATATGTCAAGCCATGTGACCTGCAGCTGATTATAGTAGCATTAATTATTAAATAAATCTATTAATTATCCACTTCAGTGGCCGTTTTACCGAGAGTGGTTTTTTTTTACTTCCAAAATGGCTTTTCACTGTCCATCCACACAGATGCGGCCACACTTCCTATAAATATAGCTTTTCTAATACTCGAACCCTTTGGGTAGTTATTCAGTAATAATTAATATAGTAGCTCTGTATATTATATTTTAGCATCGCGTATCCGTTCGAGTTATACGCTTGAGTACTAATTACTCTAATGGGGTGGGGTGACTTAGCGGTCTAGAGGTAAGGTATCAGACTTCTGTGCTGGGGATCCGGGGTTCGACCCTTGGTCCCGACACATATTTATCTGATTACCAAACCCTTCCTTCACCTCTGACAAGACGTGTATTAATCACAACTTGTGAATGTAGGGAATGCAAGGCCTCCACCGTGGTTAGGATCCCACGTTAAACTGTAGGTCCTCCATTTCATCTCACAATCACCCTACCATTACACATTGGCGTAAGAGCGTATAACCCGAACGGGTAGTAAGACGCGGTGCTAATAATGTTAATAATAATAATAATAATAATAATACTTTAATGGGTCAGGAATTGGGAAGGTTGATTTTAGAGAAAGTGAACACACATTTGCGTGTAGGAAGAGTGGAAAACTATTTTGGAAAAACCACCCCCAGTTCACCCGAACGAGATTAGAACCTCGATCTCCCCGTCATCAGCAATAAAGCTCAACACGAAATTAGCATGTTAGCTAATTACACCACCAAAGAGGGTGCCTATGTAATAATTACGCTAATAGTTTTAGGTACGAGGAAGGTTGAATTTAGAGGAACTACACCCGCATTTGTTTGGAAGGAGAGTGGAAAACTATTTGGGTAAAAACACCCTTGGTTCACCCAACCGGGATTTGAGCCCCGATCTCCTCAGCATCTTCAGCCCAGTATATTGTGATGATGACGTTTTAGACGATTTGACCACCAAAACGAGTAAAAATATAGTAAAATATTATCAACTTTGACTGCAATAAATTAAAATGTTTGTATTTTGCGCTCAATATAACTGACATTTTAATGATTTAGTAGTATTATTTCATTGATATTGATAATATATATCGAAAGTGACAGCTGCATATATAATTACTTGACGTATGGCTATATAAAAATAATTTTGTAGTTTTCAAAAAAAAAGTGTATTCCTCTATCTGAAACAGAATTTAGTTATTACTTGATGTGGTACAATGCTTAGATACAGGCGTTGCCTAGGGTCACTCTCGGATACAAGAATCATCGGTCAACCACCTGAATCAGTGGGTCGGTCTCGACCAACTCATCTGAAGGCCACTGGCTCGGTCCCAGGAGAGGCAAATACGGATATACAGGTATTCTGTAAGTGGGATGGCAGTCACCAGAATAAATTGATCGTAACCCCAGTCTAATATTAGTAAGAACGGCCTATTATGACAGTTAGAAAACTTACTATATCTACTTTAATGTAAGTGACCTGGCGGTCTAGGGGTAAGGTGTTGGACTTCTGTGCTGGGGGTCCGGGGTTCAATCCTCGGTCACGGCAAAGATTTATCTGATTACCAAACCCTTCCTTCACCTCTGACAAGACATCTTGTGAATTCTCACAATCACCCTACCATTACACATTAGCGTAAGTGCGTATAACCCGAACGGGTAGTAAGACACGGTGATAATAATAATAATTATTATAATAGACTAAAAATACTTTTAAATTAACCTAAATAGAGCAAGTTGTAGTGTCGAATTTTACCATTTGTACAAATGTGTATGGCCCTGTAAATGGTCAGGGGGAAAGTTAGTCGACTCGGTTACGTCACAAAGAACTCACTCCGGGCCGAGAAGAAATGAGACCACTTGACCAATAAAAGCATCCGGATTGCTCCCAGGGCAAAGTTCGGAGACAAGGGTCGGTAAAATAAAAATGTGCCATCTCGTAGCAGGTGCTTTAATGAAAAAACGAAATATGTCCTAACAATAACAGTTGTTATTCGATTGTTTTTTAGCTACCCGCCTCGGTGGCGTAGTTGGCTAACGCGCTAGTCGTGTTGAGCTCGACTGCCGAGGACGGGGAGATCGAGGTTCGAATTTAGGGTCAGATGAACTGGGTGTGGTTTTTCCTAAATGGTTTTCCAATCTCCCTCCACGCGAATGCGGGTTCACTTCCTTTAATTCACCCTTCCCAATTCCCAATCTATTTGCGTAATTAGTACTTAAAACGTATAACCCGAACGGGTAGTAAGACGCGGTGCTAAATATTATTATTATATTATGTTTTGTAGCACGTCTTACTACCCGTTTTGGCTATATTCAAATGTATTGATTACGTTAATTTGTCACGAAAGATAAGGGTTGAATATAGAGGAAGTGTGGAGGCCTTTTCTTGGAGTTCAAACTGTAAAACCAGTCTATTGCGAGGGTGATGACTTCAATCACTGAAGTGAGTCATACTGATTATTTTTTATATCATTATCACTCCGCATTAACTATACTTCAACTACAATAGGAGAGGTGTTGACAACTATCAGAAGGTCATTTATTGTAAACATTGACTGAAAGTTACTAATGTCAACATATTAGAAAATGATTACTTTCCAAGTAATAGTATATTATCAATAATTATTTCCAAATCAATTGACATTTGTTATTATTATTATTATTATTAGCACCGCATCTTACTACCCGTTCGGGTTATACGCACTTACGCTAATGTGCAATGGTAGGGTGATTGTGAGATGAAATGGAGGACCTACAGTTTAACGTGGAATCCGAACCACGGTGGAGGCCTGGCATTCCCCACATTCACAAGATGTCTTGTCAGAGGCGAAGGAAGGGTTTGGTAATCAGATAAATCTGTGCCGGGACCGAGGATTGAACCCCGGCCGCCAGCATAGAAGTCTGACACCTTACCCCTAGACCGCCAGGTCACCGGACATTTGTTACTTTCAACCAACGATTTCAATAAAGAACCTTATACTATAGATGTCATTTACCTACACTCTTAGCGTAGATAGGGTAAACCTGTTTAGAGCATTCGTGTGGAAGGAGAGTGGAAAACCCTTTAGTTAAAAATCACCCCCGATACAACTGACCGGGATTCTAACCCCGAATTTCTCACCGTCAGCAGGACAGTCCAACATTAGAGTGATGCCTTAGACCATTTGATCACTGACGTTGGATCACACTGCTGTTAACGTGGTCTCAAGCGTCAGGTCCGCAATATATCGGATTGCTGGCAGCGGAAAAGTAAAAGATTGAATCCAAATAAGTTCAATAAATCGTGTCCAAATAATTATTAAATTTGTAATATTAATTAAATTCGCGAGATTATCTGGTCAAGTTAAATAATAAATTTACAATTATGATCATTTCATTAAAAGGTCAATTTTTTCAAATGTTTGACTTTTAAGATTCGAATTTCAAATTAAACTCCAATAGAATCCGAATTAGAAATTTATTTGTATTTGAAAAGTATTATTAAAATACAACAAACTCAAAAGTTAATTTCAAAAGACCATGACAAGAACAAACCTTAGCAGGGCCGCCACATTTACGATAACATGTGTATGAGTATGTTTGTTTTGTTATCGTGGTATCGTCGGACGAGATACTTTAGAACAAATCACTCAGTATGGTAATCGCATGCGTCCGGGGGGAGGAGGGGAGGGAAAGGGTGTTTGATCAAGTCATGACGGACGAGAAAATGAGAAGAGTCCCGTGACAAAGTATTTTGTTGTCTAGCCCGACATTCGGCGAGCTCTTAAATAGGGCCCTCTTCGTTAACCGTCTAACAGCCCTAAATACCTTTTTCTTGAACTAAATATTCTTACATTTTAAAGGTGACGTGCCTTTTTTCGACAACGATTCCAGGAACCAACTGATTTTCATTAAAAAAAATTAATTCAATTAAAGCTTATACGTCTATGATGTTCCCAACCATTTTAAAACCAACTTCGGTGGCCGCATTGTCTAAGAAACTACTCTCGAAATAGATGACTCCCGAAGACAGTGAGATCAGATGTACTGAGGGTGGTTTTTCCTAAATGGTTTTCCACTCTCCCTCCACGCAATTATGGGTATACTTCCTCTAACTCAAACCTTCCTAATTCCTAATACATTAATCTAATTATTAGTACATAGGCTTCTAAACCTAACGGGTAGTAAGGTACGATCCTAAGGGGAAAAAAAAATCAAAAATATTCATTAAATTAAAAACAGCAATCTCAAAAAGATTCCATTTCTTTCGACAGAAACTCTATAGTTTGACCCTACATTTAAACTTACTTCTATGATTATCAATGATTTCCAAATTGAAGCCACAATCTCTATATATATAACTTACGTTAGTCCCAAAGTCATAAAAAAAAGTGGTTTAGAGCTTATAAAAAAACATCTTGAGCTGTAAATTTGCGAAAAAATCACAAAAAAAAGTCTGAATTTAAGCTGGGATTTAGTACATATCTTATTGGATAAACAACAAGGTTAACTTAGGTGATTTTTGACAAGGATACGACTTATCACCTAAAATTTATTATTTTCGTTTAATCTTAGATTAATACAAAACTATTTTTTTAGGAACGAGTCTTACTACCCATTTTGGTTATACGCTTATATACTAATTACGCTACTTGTTTTAGGGATGAAAAAGGTTATATTTAGAGGAATTGTACCCACATTTACGTGAAGGGAGATTATAAACCCATTTTGTAAAACTTTTCTCAATATACCCGATAGATATTCGAAGCACGATCTCCCCGTCATCGGCAGTCTAGTCTACTGTGAGAGTAGCGACTTAGACCATGCGGCCACCGAAATGGGTTACAAAACTCTTATAAACATTTGATTATTGATGGGTATTATGGATTTCTGGTATTTTGGTTCCATAAATTCTTCATTTGAGAACCGGACCAATTCTCGTTTCTGGAAAGCCTGCCGTCGATTCCTATACTTTTCAATAAAAAAAAGTTGATTTGAAATCTTAAAAAATGTAAACATTCAGTTAAATTAATTCAGTGTACGCAAAAAAAAAGTTCCTTATTTTCATTGAACATATGTCGGTACATTTTATACCTACTGGACCACCAAATATTGAAACACCTCATATTAGAGAAATAAGGAATTCATGGAAAATAAGTGTCTTTAGAGTAGATTGGGCGATTAAGAGAAATTTAGAGTCGATCTCCTGGAATCGATATAATAGAATCTGAACTAGCAACATTTTTAAATAATTTGAACCAAATAGGTTCTTAATTATGGCTTAATTTATCCAACCTAGACTATAACAAACACTTAAAATGACATTATTTTACTATTAACTAAAGTTTAAAATATATTTAAAAAAATTTGTTTTCCGTTTCTAAATGCTTCTCATAATAACCACGCGTAACGATTCCGATTTGGAACTCAACAGCTACCAGATTTGGTGGTCGCATTGTCTAAGGCGTCATTCTCACAATATACTGGGCCTGCTGATGATGGGGAAATCGGGGGTTCGAATCCCAGGCGAGTGTACTGAGGTTTTTCTTTTTCTTAAATTGTCTTACACTTTTCCTCAACGGGAATGTGGTTACACTTCCTCCAAAGTCAACCTTCCTTATTCTTAACCCATTTGCGTAGTTAGTAAATAAGCGTGTAGCCCGAATGGGTAGTAAGACGCTGCGATATAATATATATTTATAATCTAGTCTCTGGAGTCAACCGATCTCCCAAGAGAGAATACCAAGCAGTTCAGATTGAATCAGGAATTGGCTGATGTCTAACATCTCGACTGTATATTATGGCCTTTAGTATTATACATTATTAATTAGGTTAAGATTATTCTATATTCCGACGTTTTTGTAGTTGTGTGAGCTATCCACGTTTTATTAAACTAATAAAATAGGGATGAAACCTTTTAAAAAATATGAACAGGTTTTTTGAGGTTATAATTGTGAACAGAGCGCCATTTTATTATTGTTATTTTAATCCGAAACCTTAGTTTATTCAGTTGCGTATATGTCTACTGAGTTAAGGGTCCCGAGTTCAAATCCCGCCATGGCTGGAAAATGGATCATTGGTGAAATGTTTGTTTCCCAATTTGAGTGATAGATTAATGGCTGGGGGCTGGTTGTTGTGTCTGTTTTATAGATTCAAGTTAGTTTATGTGTCGTATACTTATATAAGTAGTCGGTTCAGAAAGTTCACGTTAAAAACCTCAATTAAATTAAATAAAAATATTGGGGTTGATTCTTTTTAGCACCGTGTCTTACTTACTGGGTTATACGCCTATGTACTAATTACACTAATGGGTTAGGGAATAGGAAGGCTTAATTTAGAGGTAATGCACCCGCCTCTGCATGGAGGGAGAGTGAAAAACCATTTAGTAAAAAACCCCTTTAGTGCACCCGACCGGGATCAAACCCTGATCTCCCCCGTCTTAGGAAGTTTAGCCCAACACGAGAGTAGCGCGTTAAACCAGGTATTGATAATATATCCAAAGTGACAGCTATAGATATAATGACTTGACGTGTGAATATGTGAAAATAGATCTAATATTATGTTGTATTAGTTTCTTCCTTTCAAAATTGGACTGCATATGTTCTGTTGAAGGTCTATTGTATTAAAAAGTGCAAATTAATTGTTTTTAATTATATTAACTAGAAGAAGAATTATCGTTTCAATATTTGATATTTTTCGTTATAGTTTGCTACTTATGCCCTTTTCGCGTGCATCCACCAATTGAGAGTGCAAGTTTTTTTCTTGTTTCTTTACGATGTTCCTCCAACAACTCATCAGCATCAAGAACGCTTTATTGTTGTGTTGCAGCATCAAAGCGCGGCCCGGCAATAAAATCCGGAAACGGAAGTACAGCTCCAGATTGTTTTCAGCATGGGGTGAGATTAAGGAGGGTCCGAGTGGGGGGGAATAGAGATGTCAAGAGGGTCCTCTATCTGGACCATTCTATGGCCCTCATTCTCCTCCGTCTTACGACCCATCTTTTTCTCGGAGTCCCAGAAAACTAACTCAATGTCCAAATGACGACGTTCTACCAGAGATAAAGAGGTTATATCTTCAAGTTTCTTTGTTCCTTTGGGCGGACCCGTTTCGGGAACCTCTTCTTGGTACCGCGTACGTATTATGGGGGTGATTGGGTGACAGGGGGGGAGGGTGAACTAACCTCGACACAACCCTATCCTACACCTTAGTTCAGTTAGTAGCGTGTCTGCCTACTTGGCTAAAGAAAGGTTCCGGGTTCTATAGCTGGCATGGCCGAAAAATGTATTGTTATTATTATTATAATAATAATTATTATTATTGGTGGGGCGAAGCTAGTAGCTCTAGATCTGGCAATTTGATCTTTTTTCACCCCCACTTGTCTTGCGTATGGAGGCATTCATTTCTGAACTGGGGACACCATTGAGACGAATTCCATTATCTTCAGAAAATGGATCGGCGATAACAAATGAAAGACCCTACAGTCAACTAACTATAAGAGGGACTTGTATTTATGTTAATTAAGTTAGTATTAAGTATTTTTTTATAAATCTTTAGGTTAAGTTGGTTGTAAGTCCATAGGTGGTGATATTGTGGGTAGTAAGTTGAGCGAAATCTCCGATAGGGCGCCTTCTCAGGTGGTGGGGAGGGGGATGCCCACCCCCGCTGGGGCTCTCTCTCTGATCTGGGTACTATTAGATCCAGAGCGCGGCGAGACACCCAGCGGGGCAGGGTACCGGGGGCGGACCAACTAGTAGGTTAGGTATAGGAAGGGAGGACAAATAGGACTTTTAGATTTAGGTGCTTATTCTACACGTATTATCGTATTAAAAAAACATAGCTAAGAGATGAAATGTTAGTTCAAGATGTAGATCTATGTCCCGAGCTACATGCTAGGAATCGGGATATATAGTGTAGATAAAAAAATAAAAAATATTCTCAGATGGTAGGACGATACGCGAGAATGATGATGGTTGAAATCAGAGGGGACCTAAGGTTTAACGCGGGTTCCGAACCACGGTGGGAGCCTGGCATTCCACACATTCGCAAAGCGTGGAAGCACACACTTTGTCAGAGGTGAAGAAAGAGTTTGGTAATCAGATAAATCTGTGCCGGGACCATAATTTTTTTTTTAATGTTAGTCTCATGTTCACCACTGGAGTGGATCACACATGTTATGGCTCACTCTGTATAGTGCACCTGTTATAACTGAAAAAAAAACTGCTTTTAAATCATGTTCACGTGGATAAAAAAACCACTGTAATCGATTGCTTTCAATAGTAGCTTGCCGCTTACACCTTTAGGCGATACAGACTATGGTAGACTTTCGAAGTGAACTCGACAGAGATTTTATTCGGTTAAGAAGTGAACGGATAAAAGTCAGTTTTTAAGGTTTGTCTGTTGTTTTATTAGTTGAGAGCTAAGTGAAGTAGAACGGTATGCAGGGGTATCCTTGTTTGTTTGTTTTTTATTCTTGTTTGTTTGTATCGCTCTACTTTCATCCCGCGGGGCAGCCATTTTATTCGCTGAATACTTCAATCGTGGCCTGTAATGCCCAGCCAGATGCGGCACAAGCCTTCATTTGTTTATACACTTTATAAATGTCCCACCGGAGCATCATGCGTCAATTTCCCGCAATGACAGCTCTCAAATGCAGACAATGTACTGCACCACACCGGTTGAAAGACGCTACTTTAAAATACCCCTTTTTTTATACGGGCGTTTCTTGACGCGCGTCCTAAGCGTTTGTTTTAATACAAGCAACATATATTGCGCTTAGTGAAAAGGGTGAGAGGAAATGAAAAACAGATACCAAAGTTGCCAGTATCTTCTTTTCTACCATTAGCTCCTCGGTTCCGGCACAGATTTATCTGATTACCAAACCCTTCCTTCCCCTCTGACAAGACGTGTATTAATCGCAACTTGTGAATGTGTGGAATACCAGGCCTCCACCGTGGTTCGGATTCCACGTTAAACTGTAGATCCTCCATTTCATCACCCAATCACCCTACCATTACACATTAGCGTAAGTGCGTATAACCCGAACGAATAGTAAGACGCGGTGCTAATAATAATAATAATAATAATAATCTACCATTCGTGATGGATCCATTTATTGCTGCCATTTCAGGAACAAATAAAAACGTAGTGAATAGTTACCCAACCACAAATAATAAACACACCTGCTATAGAAGTACACTAATACCGAGATACAATGAGGTTCCAACAAGGCGATATAAAGCTGACGCCTGTATAAAATGTTCAATTGAGTATCTTGGATCATCATGCGTCATTTTTTAAGCGGTGCTCTCTAGGCTACGACGACACGTTTTTCATATCGCGACGACATAAATGACGTGCGACAGAGTTTAAAGCACTCATTGTCTACTGTGTATTTAGAGAACGCACGACACGATGACACGCGTTCTCTAAATACACAGTAGACAATGAGTGCTTTTATACTGAAATGTGTGTCGTCGTAGTAGAGAAAGCACCGCTTCAAAAATGACGTAAGATGATCCAAGATATATTATAATCAATGGGGCATTTTATACAGGCGTCAACTTTTGTATCGCCTTGTTGGAACCTCATTGTATCTCAGTATCAGTATTAGTGTACTTCTATAGCAGGTGTGTTTACTATTTGTGACCCGCCTCGGTGGCGTAGTTGGCTAACGCGCTTGTCGTGTTGAGCTCTACTGTTGAGGACGGGGAGATTGAGGTTCGAATCTCGGTTGGGTGAACTGGGGTGTTTTTTCCTAAATGGTTTTCCACTCTCCCTCCACGCAAATGCTGGTTCACTTCCTCTAATTCAACCTTCCCAATTCCTAATCCATTAGAGTAATTAGTACTTAAAGCGTATAACCCAAATGGGTAGTAAGACGCGGTGCTAAAAATATAAAAATATATAAATATAAATATTATTTGTGGTCGGGTAACTATTGTCTGTTCCTGAAATGTTAACACTGCGAGGAAAATAACGCACTGATCCAACGTGAGTGGTAGAAAAGAAGAGACTGCCAACCTTGGTCTTTGTTTTTCATTTCCTCTCACCCTTTTTCATGACGCACGTCACATTTGTCGCGCGTAAAGAAACGCCTGTATAAAAGAGCCCTTAGTGTGCGCCTATATATTTTCTTTCTGTCCACTTTAGTATAGGCCTATAGGTCTCACGGGTGTGAAGTTAAGACACGCCCTGTTAGACAGTAAACTTCCCGAAACCTCAAAACCGGCCTCAACTCGTGCGTTGAACACACAGATCGGAACTTTGTGAGTGGAGAATGCGTGTGATCGAAATGTAAAGGGGTGAGTTGGAAGTCCTTCAAAGTGAATTTTGGGACTTTGTTACGACGTGGTGAGGATAGTATCTCTAGAAATATATATCCTTTCGACCGTGCACGGGGAAACAAAGTGGCCGGCAGTTGGCCAACTTGTTTAATTTGAAACGGAATACCTTCCTCTCGATTGTCTGTGACAAACTCCACCTTGGAGTGTATGGGTTGGAGAGGAAATATATGTATTACTATATGTCTTACTACCCGTTCTAGTTATACGCCCATGAACTAATTACACTGATGATTTAGGGATTAGGAAGGTTTAATTGGGAGGTATGTGCACCCGTATTTGTGTTGCGAGAGAGAGTGAAAAACCATTCAAGAAAATTTGATCAATTTTTTTAAATCGAGAGAAAACTCCCATGACAAAATATTCGACAACTCCTGAGATTACTTTTTATAGGAAATTAAACTGAGCGTCTTTACTGGGGTAATATATTATTTATTTGGGCTAAAAGGGTTTTTATTGTAAAATCTGCAAAAATACTGACTTTAGCTCGGATTTCCCATCTTAATTTTTATGTTCTTGTGACGTAAGACGTAACTACCTGAACATGAATATAAAATGTGAAAGGATGGTGGAATAAATTATCGAGCAAACAATGTGATCAGAGAGGTAAAAAGGAAGAGACCACTTTCATTTGTTTGCGTTTTGTTTTGTTTTGTTACACATTCTCAATCATGAACTCTTTTGAAAACAAATGTACAATATAATTATTCACAGCGGAAGCTTTCTTTTACGTCAGTAATTTATTTTTTATACCTCTTGAAATGAGCCATGGTTGTAATTTCTTATTTTAAAACAAAGTGTGATTTATTTATAAATATTACAGCCTGAATTAACGTTTAAAAAAAATTTAAATGCACAACTAATAAAAAAAGTATATTACTTTTTTTAGTTAATGGAATTGTAATGAACTCCATTTGTAACAAAATTACCAGTGCAACGAGAATTTAATTATTTTAAAACATAGTGTGATTTCTTTTTAAAAACTACAGGCTTAATTAACTTTTTGTTGTGAAAAGAATTAAAATGCATCTATAGTAAAAAAACTAGTATAGTAGTTTTTATTTTAGTAATTGGAATTTTAATGAGCTCCAATTGTAACAAAATTTCAACAGCAATGAAAATATGATCTTTTTGGACCTTTTACATATATTATAATTATGTTTTTGCTAACCAAAATTTCAGGTAATAAATGTTTTAACATGTTGTTTCGATATTTATGTAGCGACTTTGTATTTTGGTATATTAAAAATCATATAGTAAAAAAATAATGTATTTAAATATTAAAACTACACGTCACCTAAAATATGACGCAGATATCAATATCCAAAAAACTGCAACCAAGTGATCATTCTAAAATTAAATCTATTTGAAAAATGGTACAGGAATCTTAAATATATAATATCTAACAAACAATAAATAATCAGTGAAATTAAAATGTTTAGTTCAAGTTCAAAATTTTAAAAACCTAAAGATATAAAAATGCAAACATTGAGATTCGATACGTTAGCGTAAAAATAAAAGTGGAAACTCTTTTATTGATTCATTAGAACTCATTCAGTTTTTGTTTTGTTTTTTTAATCACCGTGTCTTACTACCTGTCCAGGCTGTACGCTAATGAGTTAAGGATGAAGAATGTTGAGTTTATAGGAAGTATAGCCGCATTTACTTGAAGCTAAAGTGGAAAACCATTTTGTAAAAAACCACCCTCAATACACTCGACCGGGATTCGAACTCCTATGCCCCTGTCAACAAAAGTCTAGTCTATTGCAAGAGTGACGCCCTATACCATGCAATCACTGAACTTTAGATATCCTTGACCGCATTCGTTCCATTTAAATAGGTGGAAGCGTCTAGCCTGACTGGGTAGTAAGACGCGATGCTGAAAAAATGTTGAGTTGTTTTTTTGCCAGAAAATATTGATTTATTTCAAAATCTCGGTATTTTCTGAGAGAGAGAAAAAAAGGTCAAATTTTCAAACTCACTTTTTTAAAGTTTGACCTCTGAGGCATCCGGGGAGGGGGGGATTCTAGAGCACATTCTAAGTCATTTCGAGTGTTTTTTTTACCCATTCAACTATACAGGGAAAACCACTCGAGATACTCAATAATGTACTCAAGAATAGAAGGCCATGCTTTGCCCATTTTATTATTATTGTTTTTTTATTGCGACCGGATGTCTGGTAATGCACCTGACCACTCGTTCAAGGGGACAAGCAACAAAACCACGATAATAATGACAATAATAATATCACGCGCGAAAATAAGTTTCTATAGAGTCGTTGAAAGAACACGTACGAACCACATAAAGACCGGCCCCTCATTCCAAAATATCGAGCAGTTATCGTCGAAAGTGTGTAGCGAATACACTTTTTTTTGTATCTCGTTGTGGTTCAGTTCAATTCAGCTGGTTTTGTTTCGTCTTATCTCGTGTGTTGCGGTCTTTCCGCATCGTTTCCCCCCTCCCTCTTTATTTTTTGTTCCTCCTCAGTTTGAGGAGTTAATAATAAACCTCTTCTTTTTTTAAAAATATAACAAGAAGAAGAAATAATTCTCACACAACAAAATCAAACCTTTTATTGAACTCACTTAGCTGTATGTTTCAATAGATCTTAGTTTCAAGATAACCCTAGACGAGATTAATTATTATTTTCTTACAGCTACATAATTATAGGTTACATTTACACTAAAGTTTTATTAGGTTCGACTTTTTGCATTACTATTATTATTATTATTATTAGTAGTAGTAGTAGTAGTAGTAGTAGTATCATTATTATTATTATTATTATTATTATTATCTCCCACGTCTCACTACCCGTTCGGTTTATACTCATATGAACTAATTAATCTTATATGTTAAGGTGAGGCAGGTAGAATTTAGATTAAGTATACCAGAACTCGCGTGAAGAGTGAGTGAAAAACAATGTATATAAAAAAACACTCTCAGTACACCCGACCGGGATTCAAACCCAGATCTCCTCGCCATTAGCAGTTCAGTTACTTTTGAGAGTTACGCCTTAGATCAGCGATTTTCAACATTTATTTTTTCTGACCTACAGCATACTTTTAAAAAAAAGGCACTAAGAATAAATTTAATTATTAAAATAACGAGTAATATTATTGAGAATATTGTGTTTAAATTTTAATAGTTAACATTGTAAGAATTGTGTTATTTTTTAAAAATAGTGTTGATTATGTATTTAAAAAGATTAATTTTCAGCCTTCAATTTTTTTTCTCGCTTCCTTTTTTTTTTATCATATCCCAAACTTCTGCGGTAAACCTACTGACCTTTGCGGCACGTTAGTGTGTCGTGGCACACCTGTTAAAGAACGATGCCTTATAGCTTAGATATTTTGACCCCCGAATAGGGTTTCATTATTTACTAACTACGCTAATCTGATAGTGATTAGAAAAGTATAGGACATGCACCAGAATTTGCTTGTAAGCTTTCTACCCATTGAATAAAACATATCACGGTTACAGTCTCGACTGATTTTGCTTACTCTGTCAACACACTACGACACGATACTGTTACTTCGATTTAAACAGCTTTAGGATCCGCGTGGTGGGTAGGCTGAGGAGCGTGGTTGCCAAATAGCGGGAGTTGGAGCGTCACTACCATGCAAGCATACTCGGTGACTGTCGAGAAATTTGGCAACGTGCACCGGCTGCTGTGATAACTACCCTTCAAGGATTGGACGAGCCTCCACCTCCCCCCCTCCCCCACACACACACACTCCGGCTGCGCTGACTTCAATCCTAAAACAGTTTAAAACGCAGTATACCACCTTAAGGTTGGAGTGTAAGGGACGTGAGTTAAGGTCAGTGTTTTTTTGCAGTTTTCATACAAAAAAAAGTTTAGCTAAATAAAATAAAATATTGCTCCCTTAGGAACAAAGAGTTTTATTTTCTTCACGAGGTGATATCAACAGTTGTTGAATATCAGTCATGAGCATAGCGGCATTATATGAGAAACTTTTTTTTTAAATGAAGGAAAAAAAAATTCCCTAAATTCCAGGACATTCTCGACAGATATTCAACAAATGTTGATATCGCCGTGTAAAGAAAATTAACTCTAGGTTTCTGCTTATTTACTTTGGCAAAAAAATAGTTTTTTTATACAAAAACTGTAAAATCACTCACCTTCCCCACACGCCCTCAAATAATAAATTTAAAGTATTTTTCCAAATTGCGCATTTATTATTGTAAATGTATTTCCCAATGACACGCTCTACCAACGCTTCATCTCGCCAAACCCAAAAACTGGTGGAGAGGTTTTAAGGAACGGTTACACGGAGCCGCATCGCACCGGTGCGGACGAATCGTCGAGAGAGCATCGCTCGGTGCGGACCGTGTGACCACCTACCACCGGAAATAAAATGTTCGGGAGCTTCCGAGCTTTGTTCTCATGCTAACCACTAAGCACTGCAGGGATGGGCGAAACAGTGATTTTACGATATCGGTGATCACAGTGACCTTGATTTGAAAATAACAGTGATTTATACCAGTGATTGGCAGTCACTGTGTCAGCACTTGTAAAACCAGGCATTTGTTTCACAGCCGTGTCACGTGTGACGCTGTAGTCATTGCTTCCAACATTACGTACAAGATAAACAATATCATATACAACAACTTATTGAACAATAAACATTCTTCTTAATTATTAGTTAACTTAAAACTTTATTTATCGTAATTAATAGCGGTGCGGGTCGGTTCGACTCCGTGTATCCATAGCTTTATACTGTCTGTCTGTCTGTCTGTCTAACTGACTGAGCGGTGACTCCGTGCCTTTGTATCCATGGGGACGAAACATCGATCACGATATACCTGGTCACCCAACCGGACAAAATAAAAACTCAATTATCATTCCGGTAAGGGGTAAGGAGGGAGTTTATACGCGGCGTTGATTTTTCCGACACGTTATATCCCTCCCCATTCGAAAACCCCTTCCCAACAATAAAACCCTCCCCTCCCCCCTTTTTTTTTCACATGGAAACACAATTTCTTTGAGAGGAGGCAATTTATTTGAATGTTACTATAAAAAAAGATGAAATAAAAAAACTTCATCATCATAAAAAAATAGTACGCGGGTGAATACATTTTAACATATTATGTACAGGCAATGGGAGGGGAGGGGTTAGGGGGGCAGTAGAATATAGGGCCCAGGGCGCCGTTAACGATAGCTTTAGTCAAATAATGTGCCTGATTTTGAATCTAGGATTCGGGTTTCAAATCTGATCACGGGCACTGAATACGTTTTGTTTCATACATTTTGGTTTATATAGTTTCCTCTTCAACCGAAACCTGAGAATGTTTCTTAATTTGAGAGGGAAAAAAACGGGAGTTAAGGGTTGTATTTTTTTAATAGTTTTTATAACAAAAAAATAACTTTTTTTATTGAAAAAGCCTAAATAAATTTTGCTTTAGTAGATACTTGTTCTCATAATAAGATCACACAGTTCTTGAAACCCGCTTCGGTGGCTGAATGGTCTAAGGCGTCACTCTCGTGTTATAGTGGCCTGATAAAGACTGAGATATTGGGGTTCGAATCCCAGTCTGGTTTACTGTGGGTGTTTTTTCCTGAATTAGTTACCATTCTTCTTTCACGCAGATGTGAGTATATTACCTCCAAAATGCTTCCTTCCTCATCCCTAACCCAGTTCAGTTATTATCTCACATACGTATAGCCTGAACATACAAGTAAATAAAAAATTTGTTCTTAAATTTCCATCATGGGTTATTGGCCTTTGAACACATAAACTTTATAAATGAAGAGAAAACAGACAAATCAGACGCCACTATGCACATGGGTTTAAGTTTGAGGAAGTGTACCAGCATTTGTGTTGAGGGAGATTCGAAAAATAATTTAAAGAAAAATAACCTCAGTGCATCCTGTCAGTATTCGAACCGCGGTATCTCCCGTCTTCGGCAGCCAAGTTTATTGATAGAGTGATACATTTAGACCACGCGGCCACTGAAGAAAGATGCAGAGCATTAAACTAATCGTATATACTGAACCGATATTTTATTTATTTTATAAAATAATACAAAAAATTGACAAAGTAGTGAACTTAATTAGAGTTAGCTTATCCCCCACCCCTCACACCCTAAGTTCCGTCCGTACAATCACTAGGCTCCGACAACTTATCTCTTTCAGTAGAGTGTATGCCAAGTAGATCAAAAGTTCGACGACTGGTAAGATCAAAAATGTATCACAGTACGATAATTGATTCCTTCTCAATAGCGTGTGATGGTAATTTAATGTCCTTGCTTCTGGTCGATTGTGATACTATGTACTAGGATTAAGCTAGGATAAGAAGACTTAGACATTATTATTAATAATTAATAACAATATTATTATAATGGCCAAATCACAAAAAATTACAACAACAAAAAACTTAACGGCGCCAGCCGGAAATCGAGCCATACCGACCGAATATAGTGCCAACTTCTGCGGTTGTAGAGTGTCATGTTGTCAGCAACACAACCGCCCCGAGCCCCCCCCTTCCCCCCCCCCGGCCATTATTATCAGTTTTCTAGACTGAAACCGCTACTTTTCCATTCAAGTAGCTCCTCATTTGTCGTCACGAGGCTTAGTTGACCCTGTTACAGACCCACTTCTGCAGGTAAAATCTGGAAGCGCCGGAGATTGAACCCAACACTTCCGGATTTGTAGCCCAGAGCTCTGACCACTAGGCCACATCAGCGGTCTATAGTAATAATACTAAAATATAAAACGTGGTGTCTATCTTTGGTTTTGTGGTTGATTAGTTTACCACTACACCAGCCCGTGCCAGTCCCTGAAAGATATTCACGATTAGGTTATTATATATTATACATTTATTTATTTAGTTAGTTACAACATGGATAGATAATCCAACATGTAATAAGCAATTTAATAAGTTTATGAAATGAGAGTTAAATAGTTTCTGCTAAGGAATTGAGCTAAGGGAGAGCCTATCTTAGCTCGACCACTAGGTATTTTGTCTGTCGTGTGAAACCATTTAGAAAAACACCCTCAGAAGACCTTACTGAGATTCAAACCCCGATCTCCCAGTTATCAGCAGACCAATCTAACACGATAGTGACGCCTTAGACCATGTGGTTACCGAAGCGGGTTTTAACCAATGTTGATAGCATTTGTTTGTGTGTATATATATATATATATATATGTGTGTGTGTGTGTGTGTGTCTTTAAACGACAATTGAATTGTATACCCCAAGAGGAAGTCTAAAAAGAGCTACATTTTGGCACGTGGTTGGGTCTCATACGTGTCAGGTACGGTAAACACCCTCGAGCAAATAACGAACAGTAGTTTTTTTTGTTTTTTTTTAAGAATCGTCGTGACTCGCTTAGCACTGGTTTAGAACGCCAAATAATCCCTGTCCTTGTCGGCTCCGTACCTGATATGGGACATATCCATCCGCCTTGGACTTGTGCTATAACGAGCTACTTGTTTGCCAAAAAACACACCTGATAATTTGCGCTGCAATGCGGACCTTGGAAGAGATTTTTGTGGTATCAAGGTCGACTGGTTTGTTAAGATATGTGCGGATACCACTCTGGTATGACGTGAACACGCGGAACAGCAAGAGGTACTATCACCACGTACATTAGTCTGCACAGCAGAAATATGATTAATGATTCAACAACGAACTTGAAGGAAGCTATTTTCAATGAAAGTGAAAAGTTTCAATTGTATTGTTTTTTTTTATTATTTCTATTACCTTCTCATTTAGATAAAGTAATGTCATCGTTAATATTTTCGACATTGATTTAATTATGGATGTTTTATGTGCCCTTGAACTAAAAATAATATTTTTTTAAAAGTTACTTATGTCCCTGTGTATTTTCAATTTGTACCCGGAGCTACAACCAAAAGGGTTAAGACGCATTGCACTCAACTTTGATAATTAATTTTTATATAGTCATACTTGAAAGTAACAGATCAAAACCGCGCTGGGTGGTCAGGTATTCGATACCAGTTAGAGTTATAACACCGTCGATAGGTCAAGGCGCAGAACTGCTGAATAGGGACGTTGATAGAACGAGGACCTTTCACTAAAGTCTTTCAACCTGTCCTAAAACCCACATCACATTTTTACACTCGTATAGTAATCAATATATTTCAATAAACAAGATTAAAACGAACCTCACAATTTGTTTTTCGCTGCCTACCCAACCTGACACGTCCCAAGGTTGGGGGGGGAGAGCGATACTATATTATTTTCCAGGTATTGATAAAATCTATCAAAATTGGCAACTGTAGATCCTATGAACTGACGTATGAAAATGTGAAAGTAGATCTAGTAGTTTTTTCTAGCTGTCAGATAAGGTTATTCTCATTATGATGGGACAGTAGTTCGTTTTGCAGTTAAGAGACGTCGACGCACTGATAGAAGAGGAACCTCTTTTCTCCCTCTTGTAGAGAATGCAACGTGACACCTCGGTCGATATGATTGTTGTGGAATCGTGTTGATCTAATACGTGCAGAGTAGAGATGATATTGTGCGGAAATAAACTTTTCAAGAGGGGTCCGTTTATTTCACGGTTACTGCAGCAAGCGCTGGAGTGTACTAAAATGGTTATATTCTTCTTCTTCTTTTTTAAACACGTGTCTTTGGAATGTGTGGGAATCTAACATTGCCAGTGGTTTGTGAGACGTAATCTTCGATGGCTTTCTGTGGCTTTGAGTATAATAGGTCTGGTCTTCCATCTTTGAATATGTCCGGTTCTATTCCTTTCGTTAAAATTCTAGTGGAGGTGGAAAACAAGTATCAGTGGCTCGTATTGGACGTCTATAAATATACTATTCGTCTAAACAGTTGTATTTCATTCCAGTTTTCATTTATCTGTGGTATTAAATGTGCGCCTTCTGAACTGACTGATTATATCAGCATACGACTTATAAACATAACTTAAATCAATCGAGAGCAGTGACACAACACCCAGTCCCCGGCCGTTATTTCATCACTATGTAAACCCACATTTGATACATTATTTGCCCGTATCAGGAATTGAACCCGGGAGCTTTATCTCAGTAGACAGACACGCCACCAACTGAGCTAAGGTGTCAGACCTAAACAGTTAGACAAACTTGGTTTGATTACAACAATTTAGTAGAATTTTTCTTACGCGTTTTTACCAAACTTTTTTTTTATATTCCCACCAAACAATAGTTTAAGGACACAGGGTAAAAAGAGTGAACCTTTAAGAAATTAAGGACTGTTCAGCGTAGGAATGGTTTTCTGAAAGGGTTTTTTCCCTACCAGAAATCTGTTATATAGTAGGACATTGGTAGTAAAAAAAGATCTTCCAGAGAGTAATTCCTGCCGTGAATGGAGTATATCTAACATTCACGTGCGGAGAATATGGAAAGCCACCAGCGAGTAAAATTAACACTGGTGAACTCATCTGGGATTCAAACCCCAGTCAAACAAAAAGTCAAGGCAATCAAGCTTCCACTGAAATAACCATACTGCTCGGTGTAAGATGAAATAACAAAATTACTATCCACACTGTTTACTTAGAGGTCTAAGGCGTCAGACCCGTAAAAGACTGCATTTCCAGCGACGTGAGGATCGGTGAAGACTGTAGTAAATACATGAAATCATTTGCAATTATCTTCAGCGGTCAGATTCTGAAGATGCGAGTTCCCAACAAAACACCTCTCATCCAATCAGAGCCCTTCCATTCAGTCGGTGATCTAATAGGAAATGGTTCTCTCCATGGCCGCCACCATTGCGTCATGTGTGTAGCATACGAGAGGTATCTTCTCATAAATCAAAGGTCGTCGAGAAATGGTTGACCTTGTCGAGATTTGAAGGGTCAAGAGGCGGAACCCGGTGGTAACCACACACACACACACACACACACACACACACACACACACACACACACACATCACTTCATAGCCTCCCCCGTCAAGGTTGTACCCGTACTAATGATCATCGCCCGACACCTTGCGAAGAGGACTCAAGGTGAGGGTAGGTCGACACTGCTCCTCTCAATTGCTTGATTAAAGTGTTTTTAAGGGGGGGGGGTCACTTAAGATGGAACTTTCTAAACGTGGGACAAGGACGAGTAGTGTAAATAAGGTTCCTATGATGATAATAATAATAATATTTAGCACCACGTCTTACTACCCGTTCGGGTTATACGCTTTAAGTACTAATTACTCTAAGGGGTAGGTGACCTGGCAGTCTAGGGGTAAGGTGTCAGACTTTTATGCTGGTGACCGGGGTTCAATCCTCGGTCCCGGCATATATTTATCTGATTATCAAACCCTTCCTTCACCTCTGACAAGACATTTTGTGAATGTGGGGAATGCCAGGCCTCCACCGTGGTTCGGATCCCACTTTAAACTGTAGGTCCTCCATTTCAACTCACAATCACCCTACCATTACACGTTAGCGTAAGTGCGTATAACCCGAACAGGTAGTAAGACTCGGTGCTAATAATAATAATAATAATAATAATAATAATACTCTAATGGATCAGGAATTGGGAAGGTTGAATTAGATGAAGTGAACCCGCATTTGCGTGGAGGGAGAGTGGAAAACCATTTAGGAAAAACCACCCCCAGTTCACCCGAGTGAGATTCTAACCTTGATCTCCCCGTCCTCAGCAGTCGAGCAGCTCAACACGACAAACGCGTTAGCCAACTACGCCACCGAGGCGGGTAAGGTTTCTATGGCCAGTGGCATGTCATTCCATTGCAGGGGTGGGCAAACTACGGCCTGCCGGTGTGATAAATCCGGCCCACGGGATCAATAATAGTTTTTTTAACACCGCACTTGTTAAGGTTATAATTAATATGTACTAATTACTTTAATGGGTTAGGGATAGGATAGTTTGAGTTTAAAGGATGTATATGCAAATTTGTGTGACGGGAGAATTTAAACTATTTAGGAAAAACCACCCTCATAACACCAGACCAGGATTCGAACTCCAAAATTCCCGTCATCGGCAGTCTTAGTCGATTGCGAGTGTGACGCCTTAGACCGAGTGGCCACCCAAGAAGGTAATAAATAATTAAGATGTGCTGTGTTAGAAAGCAGGCTTTTTTTTTAAAACACAACAAAACTGTATTTTTTTTGTAAAATAAAATCACGCCAAAATAAACATTTTCAAACTTGGTAAATTATACTCAAAAATATATGGAAATGTTTGCTTCCTCTTATTAGTGAAAACAAGTGTTTTCAACAATGAAACTTAGTAAAAGTTATCTTAGAAGTCGGCTTACTGATGGGCATCCGTCTCCTCTTTTGAGAATCCCCCAGATTGTAAAATAAGTGCTGAAATCCCATTCACAGTTTCACTCATCTCACTCCACATGGTAAAAATCTTCTCAATTAACATAAAAACAAACTCGTGTATGATTTTTTGTATTTAAACTTATTTGTGGCATTTTATTGTGCGTGATTATAATTTAAAAAATTATGAATTTTGAAGGAAAATCAAGTCTTTGGCAGAATAATTTTTTTTTCATTTGACTGTCCTGTAAAAAAAACTGGATATCCGTGTATCAGTGTAAGCAAAGCCGTACCTGTGAATTGTTTCCATAATTCAATAGAACACAAATAGGTCAGGTATCAAGAGAAATACAATATTTACAATATGAACTGTGTATAACATAGTAAATACACGATTGGTCAAATGAGGGCCGAGTCGCATATTATGACATATCCAAAATAAAGTTTTAAAAATCCCTGCTTACCCTGCCATCGCTCCATGACTTGCCACTGGATCACTTTTTTGACTATTATTATTATTATTATTATTATTATTATTAGCACCACGTCTTACTACCCGTTAGGGTTATACGCACTTACGCTAATGTGTAATGGTAGGGTGATTGTGAGATGAAATGGAGGACCTACAGTTTAACGTGGAATCCGAACCACGGTGGAGGCCTGGCATTCCCCACATTCACAAGATGTCTTGTCAGAGGTGAAGGACGAGTTTGGTTATAATTTTTGACTATCAAAATTGTAGCATCAAAGAGCTAATAATTTTTTTAAATTATTTAGCACCACGTCTTACTACCCGTTTGGGTTATACGCTTAAGTACTAATTATTCTTATATACTAATAATGGGAAAGGTTGAATTTAGAGGAAGTGAACCCGCATTTTCGTGGAGGGAGAGTGGTAAACCATTTAGGATAAACCACCCCCAGTTCACCCGACCGAGATTAAGCTCGATCTCTCCGTCCTCGGCAGTCTAGCTCAAATTGACTAGCGCGTTAGCCAACTACGCCACCGAGGCGGTTAGCTACTAATTACACTAGAGTTGTGTGTGGCACTGTTAAACATGGCAAACCAATCCTACCAGCTACAAATTAAACTAGAGCAGCGCTACCAGCCTACCAGCTACACATCTCAAGCGTACAATTTACATCCTGGCAGGATAAATACTACAGACCATTTGCTTGAATAAACCAAATAGCATAAATGAATCAAATAGCCGAAGCTATCATTTATGCATTTTAGTGAGGATAACACCATTTAGATATCATGTTCTGAAATTTGAAAAATGNCCATTCGACAATTATATATATATAATTGTACAGGATCTTGTATATATTCATGAAACAAATAGCCGAAACTATTGTTAATGCATTTTAGTGGGGATATTCCCTCTTAGATGTCATATTCTGAAAATTGAAAAATGACACCTGGACACGGGAATCGAACCCGGGACCTTCGGCTTAGTACGCCAATGCTCTTACCACTGAGCTATCCAGGATTCGTCCCGTGCCCATGGTCATTCTTCACTCATAGTTTAAGGCAGAGTCTATGATGGACGTGAGGAAGTCGTCAGCTTATAAACATGTGATTATATAAGATCACAGCCATCTGACAACGCAGCCACCCGCGACTCGGTAATTGGATAGCCTGGATAGCCCAGTGGTAAGAGCATTGGCGTACTAAGCTGAAGGTGTCGGGTTCGATTCCCGTGTCCAGGTGTCATTTTTCAATTTTCAGAACATGATATCAAATAGCATAAGTTAAATACCATTAAAAAATGTGTTTATGAAAATAAAAATCTACTTTAATATCCAAAAAATTATGTTGTGACAATGTAATACTATTTTTTAAATTATTTAAGAACTTGTATTTATTTTTTTTAATGTTATATGTGGCTTTAAAATTTTCCTAATACAACGTAAATAAATTAACACGGGAAATTCATCTTGATTTTTCGATATGTCACAGGTAGGACCTTAAGGTTGCTGTCTGGGAGAGCACTGAACAGTGTTGCGGACGTTTAGAAATCCCGCATTATTATTGTTTTCAACAAAATGTAGGCTAGGTTAAGGTTCTGAACAGTTTAAAAAGTAAATTTTTTAAGTTTAAGTGTTTTTAAAAGGGTGGGATAACTTTGATTAACCTTTATTAAACAATTCCAGACTAATTTAAAATTTTGTTGTGTGAACCTATTGAAATATGACTTTATTTGATAAAGGAAGGCAAGAGCTAAGTTTACAACTTTTTGCTTTAATCTCTAGGAAAAATTTTCGCTCAAAGCGTTGTTGAATTTTTTTAAAACTTTAAACTTGAATTTAAACTTTTTAATTGGTCGTAAACCTTAAGAAAATTTTCGCCTGTATTTTGTTAAAAAATATATTTAAATATATCAAACAACTTCTTATACAGTGCGGTATTTCTAATCGTCCGCAGCCCTTCAGAGTGCTCTACCATCCTTGAGGTGAGGTGGAAAAGGATGCGAAAAAAAACTGTGTTTTGCAGTTTTTATGGCAAAACTTTCATTTTTGACCTAATAAATAAGATTGTGCTCCAGTACAAACATAGAGTTTAATTTTATTCACATGATGACCTCAAAATTTCTTGAATATCTGTTAAGGGTGTTCTGGAATTTAATGACAAATTTTATTCTCCAATTAAAAATTTCTTAGATAATGCCACCTGTTCATGATAGACATTCAACAACTTTTGACATCCCCATGGGAAGAAATTAATTTCTATATGTGTATTGGAGCAATATTTTATTTATTTTAACAAACAAAAAAATGTGTTGCTATAAAAACTGAAGAAAAAAAACACTGGCCTTTTCTTGCGTCCTCTTCCGTTCAACCTTAATGTGTGTACAATATACCAGACGAATAGTAACGTGACTTTATAGCCTGCACTTACTACCAGCCGGAAGGAATCCGTCGCTAAATAAGGAACCAGCTTTCTCCCTTTACCTCCGAGAACGGGGTTGTGATGCTTAGGCATCATCTGATGACAGTTGTTAACTCTAATAACAGGAGCGGTGTCCACTGCTCTGGGTGAACGCTTCCAGGGAGGGGAGCGGGG
>CABEEJ010001299.1:75833-87890 GCA_901482245.1 Timema douglasi | reverse complement strand
GGGGGTAGGGTCGGTTCAGGAGAGAAATCTGAAAGGGTGTCGATAAGGGGTTAGGGGGGGGAGAGAAGAATTCGTAAGCAGTGCTTTTTTGATTTATTTCAAATGGCGATATATAACCGTGTGTGAGATGGCTGTCCAGTGAATACAATCTTGAATAGATATGCTCTGAATGTATAGACAAAATAAAAGAAAGCATGAAAGAAATTTCGAACTACTGTCCACCCCTCTTTCACCTCACCCCTATTTTCATACCAACACAGCCCTTAACACTTCTTCACTGGTGTATTCCTATATATATATATAATAAAAACTTGCCAGAGACCCGAAAAGCGCAAAGCACTTTACCTCCCTACGCTGCCAAAAGAACATTACGGAAGTTATTAATCCACGGTGTGCTATTATTTTCTGTGTTTATTGTTTCCTACCTCACTTTGTTTCCTGGTTTCGTAAAATAAATAAAAAGAAAAAAAAATAATCCGGGACATTCGTGATAATGTCTACAACAGAATAAAAAGGTGTAGAGCTAACATTCTCGCCGAGTACTTTAAGGTGGGTAGAAGGGTAGGGGACGCGAGAAAAGATCAGTGTTTTTTTGTTTGTTTTTTTAGTTTTTATAGAATAACAATTTTTTTTTGTCAAAATAAATATAATATTGCTCCAATAGAAACATTGAGCTACTTTTATTAACTTTGTGATATCAACAATTGTTGAATATCTGTCATGAGCATAGCGGCATCAGATGAGAAACCTTTTAAATGAAGGGGAAAAGTTGTCATTGTCACTGTCAACATATATTCAACAAATTGTTGATATCATTGCGTGAAGAAAATCAAACTCTTTATTTCTGTATTGGAGAATTATTTTAAAAATATTTATATAAAGACTCCAGGAACACTCGCCTTTTATGGCGTCTTCTACATTCTCACTTTAAAGAGGTGTGGGGCCAAGTAAATATTATATCATCTGATTATTAAATAACACGCTTCGGTGGCCACATGAGATCAAGGTTCGAATACTGGGTGGGTATACTAAGGATGTTACTTTCTTAAACGGCTTACCACTCTTAATTAACGCGAATACAAGTGTTTTTACTCTTAATTTTACCTTTTCTCATCCATACCCTATTTATGAAAGTATGTGGATAATCAGAATGTATAGTAAAATGAGTTGCACAGAAAAAAAATCAACTGAAAACTAAAGGGGATGGATTTTTTAAAAATAATTATTATCGGGATTCAACATACCTCCCACCCTTTTTACCACCACGTTGACGTCCCCCATTTAAAACTGTTCCGTCATATCCCGGTTTAAATAAAACGCACAGAGAACCGCCTCACTCATCTCGTTCGACATTTTCTCGATTTTTATTCATTTAAAAAACAAAAGTGTCCACGCAATGAAATATACGCTGCACCGTACAATGTAATATCCTTCTATTTTCATGTCCTGTGCTTCCCTCTATACGCGCAGTCATTTTATCAAGCAGGGCGGGTCAATATGTTGGAAATAATTTACTTTTATCTCCCCCTCCCTTTCTAACACCTTAATTCAGTCGTAACAAGTCTTCTTTCTGCTCTAATGAACCTTAATTTTGTTTTATTTTTTTACCGGCGTCTCACTACCCTTTCGAGTTATACGTCTACGCACTAATTACACTAATGAGTTGGGGATTAGGAAGTCTTAATTTAGATTAAGTGTACCCGTATTTGCGTGGAAGGAGAGTGGAAAACCGTTTAGGGAAAAACCACACTTAGTGCACCAGACCGGGATCGAGCCCCGATCTCCCTGTCTTCGGCAGTATAGTCCAACACGAGAGTAGCGCGTTAGACCACGCGGCCACCGAAGTGGGAAAAACTTTAATTGAAAAAGTAAATATCCACTAGATAAATAAAAGCAAACTAAACTTTTTCACTTTTTGTCACTGAGGTGAGCTCCCCCGGACGTCAGTCAAAACTCAGCACGTTGTCCATCACTTCTCTCAGGATAGATCGTCTAATAGTTTCCGACCCACCTTATGTATTAGGCTAACGTTATAAATATTAGGGAAATAGATTTTCAGAGGAAATGTGCAAGCATTTGTATGGGGATAAAGTGGAAACCATTTTAGGAGAAATAACTCTTGAGTATATCCTGCTGATATTCAAACCCCAACCTTCAAATCACCGGCCAACCAGTTTGACATTTCGACCACGTGTCAACAGGAGAGAGTGTTGTACAATAATTAAGTATGGAGGAGAAAGGTAGGTTTTAGGGGAAATGCGCTTCCATTTGTATGGAGAAAAAATGCTAAACCATTTAAGGTGGAAATATTCAGTACAACCCATCCGTTATTTGAACCCCGACCTCTGAGTCACAAGTAGACCGGACTAAAGGAGCTTTACATTTGGTCTACATAAACACCAGTGTGGGTGGCCCTCTATTCGATTCTCGGGCAAGGACTGTAATGCATAAAAGTATAATTAGGTTTGATTACTTTGATTAAGTATAGAAGGTTAGTAAGTAACGTAAAAAAATATATTTTTTCGGTCAACATTAATAAAATTTGACATTTTTGGTGTTATTTATAGGTATGTATAATATGTAAGCCTATATTATTATTATTATTATTATTAGCACCGCGTCTTATTACCCGTTCGGGTTATACGCACTTACGCTAATGTGTAATGGTAGGGTGATTGTGAGATGAAATGGAGGACCTACAGTTTAACGTGGAATCCGAACCACGGTGGAGGTCCGGCATTCCCCATATTCACAAGATGTCTTGTCAGAGGTGAAGTAAGGGTTTGGTAATCAGATAAATCTGTGCCGGGACCGAGGATTGAACCCCGAACCCCGGCACAGAAGTCCGACACCTTACCCCTAAACCACCAGGTCACCAAGCCTATATTAAGTGACAGTTGTAGATCACATTACTCGACTTATGAAAATATGATAATTATTGTTTTATTAACTTAAATAACTGTCAGCACTCTCTCAATATACGAGTATTAGACTATCGATGACGGAAGATCAAGATTCGAATCCCAGTTGGGTGTACTGAAGGTGATTTTTCCCAAAATGGTTTTCCGCTCTTCTTTCATGCGAATCTGGGTACATTTCTTGTAAATTAAACATCCTCATCCCTAACACATTAGTTTAAATAGTGCATACGCATATAAGCCTTACAGTAAGACGAGGTGATTATACAGTAGCTCCGTGGCTTCTTTGGTGCTGACTGACAGCTCACAGCTGACTTCAGACAGTCAAATTTTAGGTATACATCTAAATTTTGACTGTCAGAAGGGACAGCTGATAAACACATGTTTTTACAGATCATCTGGTTCGGCGTAGGGATACGCAATTTGGTCAGGTAACTTTTTAAATCTGTCAGTCAGCACAAAAGAAGCCATGTGGCTACTGTATATGTCGGTGTGTATATATATATATATATATATATATATATATATATATATATATAAATTCCCGACGGTGCATGGGTTTTTTAATTGTTCTTGCTGCTTGTTATCTGAAAACGCACGATGAAGAGGGTGAATGTAAAGAAAATTCAAGAGCAAATTGCAACCTTTCGTGTCATAGCCAGGCGTTATAACCACTAGCCTAGAAATTGAAGTATAAATGGGTAGTTTAATTTTCTCAAAAAGCTAAAATAAAAATAAATTATATTAAGTATTTATGTATCATATGTCGTAATTTATTTATAACTACATACAATACTAACGGTAACCAGTGTTTGACCGGGGTAACCACGAAATATACTTCGTGGCAATTCCGGGCAACGCTTTTATTCACCTCCAACAGACAGAAAAAATCTCTTAATTTTATTAATTACAACCTGGTTTTTAATAAATTTTAAAAAATCTAATCGAAAATTCAAAATTTCAGCTTTGGGGTGCACTTGTTTATTCACAGGGGCCACTAAATCTCAAATTTCCACCTTCTGCCTATGGCAGATATCACTCAATGCTCAGGGCAGGCAAACAGACACGCAAATAAACTCTTTTTTCTATTTAATAAAGATAAACTATTTGTTTACCTTTGCATTTAATTGTACTTTCATAAATGTGTTGAATGTAATATTTTTTTATATTACTAAGCAATTGTTGAGCTATTCTTTATTTTATTTTGATAAAGTCTCACTTTTAAAGTTTCCATCGCAAAGTGAGACTTTTCCAATATTTTTTCTTTTCATTCATCAAACAAAATACACCCGCAAACTTTGTACAAAGAATAATATTTTACTCAGTTCTGAGGGTGGCTTCTAAAAAGTTTGTAGATAATACAAAGTATTTAGGCCTAAATGTATTTCTTTAAACATGAGAATTCTATTGAAGGAAGTTTTCGTGTTGTTCCTTTTAAAAAACAAACAATTATGAAACAAGTAACAATAAAATGTATTATGATGAGGTAAAGTAAAGTATTCTAAAAATCCCTAAAGCAACATTTAAAAAATATCCCTTATAACCAACTTACTTCCCCCTCCCCCTATTTTTCCCATGCTATTTATCCCCCATACTCTTTTTCGTCCACGTGAAAATAATTAAACTTTTTTAAAGAGAAAGAATCTCTTTATCGTGTTATAAAATTAAAAATGGCTTAGTAGAAAATTTCTACCATGAGAAACTTTGTGTGTAAGGAGTGAAAGAGTTTTATCTTAAGGAATAAGTTTTTTACGACGTAACTGAGAGTTTTTTTTATCGCCTTAGTAAATTACCTAATAGCGGCGGAGTACTTTACACAAAATATGAATAGGTTACTTTTTTTTTGTAATCGAGCTCTATGATATTCATATTCGATATCAATAAAGCGGATATGTCAGATGTATTTAGATGTTTTTCCTTAACGGTTTCCCGCTACCCCTCCACGAAAATGTTTGTACACTTCCTCTAAATATTACCACTCTCCTCCTTGCCTAATCGGTCTACATATGCGAATATTCCCAAGCTTTTAAAGAAAATATAAACATTTAGACGCGTTTTACTTTTAGTGAGATGTCTGTCCCATGTCGATTGTGGCATGTATAAAAGAACCCTAGAGGATATGTGAACAATACCTTTACCGTAAAAATCGGTAGTTATTTTCACCCTCGCTCATAGAAATTCCCATGGGCTGATATTATCAGTTGATTCAGAAAGTGTGCGTTATATCTCTATTATTATTTTTTTAACTACGACATTGATAATTAGTTAGCTTTGTAAAAGTAGTACCAACAAACGCAATGAGTAAAGTGTTTTGGGCGTAACGAGAACACGAGACCAGAATAACGGGAGCCCCCCTTCCCGTCTAATCACTATCTTAATCGACCGCCAAGCAATTACCCAAATCTGAGGTCTTTGACCCATTAGGAGATTGAACATATCCTAATAAGCAGAATACATCATGCCCGGGCCCCAATTTAAGGTCAATCCCCCAAGTCGAGAAAGTTTTCAAGTATCCATTTTTTATTTATTTTTTTACTTTTACCGTTGCATTTCACTACCTATTCAGGTAGATATGATCATTATTTTTGTGATAGAGTTGAGGAAGGAAGCATTTTAGAGGTAATATACCCGCATTTGCGTGGGAATAGAGTGAAAAGCCATTTAGGAAAAATAACCCCCGGTAGAACCGACCGGGATTCGAACCCCGATCTGCCCATAATCTGCAAACCCATCTAATATTAGAGTGACGCCTTGAACCGTATGCCCACTGAAGCTGGCTGTACGCATTTTAATTACACTAAAGGGGTATTGGTCAAGAATATAAGGATTAAGAAGAAATGTACCAGCATTTTAGTGGAAAGATAGTAATAAACTAATTAATCAAAATCACTGTTAGTACTTCCGGCTCGGATTCGTATACCGACCTCCCCCAACATAATCTCGACCGCGTGCTAACGGGCGCGGGTATTCATTTGTTTAAACGCCCGACGGGATTCAACAGACGACCGTCAAACTTATACCCGTACTTATAACTAGAGTATGAATGTGTGGAGTTCCAGGCCTCCACCGTGGTTCGGATACCACGTTAAACTGTAGGTCCTCCGTTTCATCTCACAACCACCCTACCATTACACATTAGAGTAAGTGCGTACAACCCGAACGGGTAGTAAGACGCGGTAATAATAATAATAATAATATAACTAGAGTAGAATTCTGCTGAGAAGAATATTTTGGATAAATGCAAAACATATATTTTTAGAGCCAAAATTGACAATATTTTACTAAATTAGTAGGATCATTTTTTTGATATTTATAATATCTATCAAAAGTTGAAGCTGTAGGTCACATGACTTAACGTATGAATAGGTGAAAGCGGATCTAGTTAATTTTATAGATATCATATCAGGCTCATCCTACCTGAATGTTTTTAAGCACTACTGCGCCCGATAGCTTAGCTCATTCAGTAAAGGGTTCGCCGGGTTCGATTCTGGGGAGAGACAAAAAATATATATTTTTTAAATGAAATGAGGGTTTCCTCTTTCACATTGATTAATCAATGGAGGTGAGTAGGGGGGCGAGGATGTTTGGTCTGTTCTAGATTTAAGTTAGTATATAAGTTGTGTGCTGACATTTACAATCGGTTCGGAAAATGCACGTTAAATACCTCAAATAAATTAAATGAAATATAATCATCTGCAAGTAATAAATATTATGGGCGGGGAAAAAAAATCTGGCTTAGATAATTTCAAATGTCATTAATCAAAGTTTAAATCATTTGACTAGGGTTCGAAAAAGAGGTCAACCAGAGTAAAGAAAACATTAATAATGTAAGCCGTACGGTTGGTAATTGGCAGGTCCTCCATCGTTCGTCACTCACCTGCCCAATCGGTTTGTTTTAACGAAATCTGACAGCCCGGATAATAAGATGAAAGTGCGGTGGACTCACGATTATTTGGGTTAATTAAAGGGAGGAGCTGCACGGATATTCAAAGAACACGGATTAACCGATTTGATGATAAGTTTAAGTTCCCATCTCCCGGCACAGATTTTTCTGATTACCAAACCCTTCCTTCACCTCTGACAAGAGTTCTTGTGAATGTGGGGAATGCCAGGCCTCCACCGTGGTTCGGATCCCACATTAAACTGTAGGTCCTCTATTTCATCTCACAATCACCCTACCATTACACATTAGCGTAAGTGCGTACAAACCGAACGGGTAGTAAGACGCGGTGCTAATAATAATAATGTTCCCATAATATCACAAATTAGCCCTTTTTTTAACAAGCAATTTTTTTTAGAAAGATATTTTGTCACGTTTGTCAGACCACGAGTTTCAGCAGCGACCCTTTGGAAATGAGCAATTTGTTCGGATGACCAGTATATACGTAACCGAAAAATTTAATTCCAAGAGAATAAACGTTTCGACACAATCACACATACTTTCTCAGATAGTCTATTGTAATTAGGAACAAAAATTCGAATTATTAAAAATAAATAGACTACCCTCAAATATTTTTTAAGATGAGAACATTTAATTATTATTTACCGTGTAAATGACTCCCCAGATATACATTTTGAACAAAATCATCAAAGCAATTTTTTTTTTTAATTTAAGATTTTCAAAAATTGTACATCAATTAATCACCCTTTTCAATAGACCGAGATTCGAAATTTGATCTCCCGGTCATCGGAAGTTTAGTCTACTGCGAGAGTAGCGCGTTAGACCACGTGATTGGCCGAAGGGACCGAATAGTTTCAGGCGTCACTCTCGTGTTAGACTGGCCTGCTGATGATGGGGAGATCGGGGGTTCGAATCTTGTTCGGATCTGCTGAGGGTGTTTTTTAAAATAAATGGTTTCCCAGTTTCTCTCTCTCTCTATATATATATATATTTATTTCCACGCAAATTCTGGTAGATTACCTCTAAAATGATTCCTTCCTCATCCCTACCCCATTAGAGTAGCTATCATATATCCGTACAACCTGAACGGGTAGTAAGACGCGATGATACAAAGAAAGACTGATAATAATCGCCACGATAAATGGAGTGTATGAACAGATAATCTACTAACAGGATAACACTCACGCGAATAATCGAAGGGGGGGGGCGGGTTCTAGGGTTGTCAGAGGGGCTTACTGTGGTTCGTGCGGAATTCTTGCGGGTGGCCGGCTATTTCCCACCAAGAACAGATAAAGGAAAGCGGCGTGGTTCTAGTCCTAAGAGTCTCACGACGCAGTGTTAGCACAGCGCCATGTTTTATTTCGTGATGGACGTGCGGTTTGTCTGTGGATGTCCAAAGATGTCGAACAAAAGACACACGACGACCTGGAACTGAAAGTAATATTCCTCTATCTAAGTTATGAATGTGCAAACATTGTCTGGACGTCACTAATGGTCGAACAATAATTATTATTAGTTTAGTTGTTATATATTATCAATGCAAAGTTTTATCAAAGGATTCCAATAATACTTCCCTAAAGATAACTGAATAACTGTCGTCCACTTTCTAGTCAAATCCAAACCACTAGAAAGTGATTGTTAAATAGAATGTCTAGATATATTTTTGAAAGTAGAAACTATTTAGAGTGACTCTTGAAGATGAATATCATTCGAACTGAAACCTGACACCTTTATGTCGAGCAAGACTAGACACTCATCAATATGTCAGAGTGCACGACGTTTCTCAACCTCGAGTGTGTTTACTGTTCCAACACTGGAAGCTAGGGAGAGACAGACCAAGTACCGTTACTTCCTAGTGACAAGGTCTGACCAAACTAGAGATAAGACTGGCGTAAGTCTATAACGAGGGGGTTTTCAAACTGTGAGGCGTAAGGGCGGTCTAAAGTGGGACTCGGCATGGTTATATCTTTGAAGTAACAACATTTGTAGGTGACCTGGCGGTCTAGTGGTAAGGTGTCAGACTTCTATGCTGGCGGCCGGGGTTCAATCCTCGGTCCCGGCAAAGATTTATCTGATTACCAAACCCTTCCTTCACCTCTGACAAGACATATTGTGAATGTGAGGAATGCCAGACCTCCACCGTGGTTCGGATTCCACGTTAAACTGTAGGTCTTTCATTTCATCTCCCAATCACCCTACCATTACACATTAGCGTAAGTGCGTATAACCCGAACGGGTAGTAAGACGCGGTGCTAATAATAATAATAATAATAAACATTTGTATATCTTTGAAGCAATAGCATGGTTATATATTTATACATCTCGTGGACTGAGATGTCATTAGAGCAGTATTTTATTAACACTATATATATATATATATATATATATATATATATATTATCCGGGAAAGAGTGGGGGTAAAGGGAGTACATGAGATAGTAGAGGAAGTAAAGACAGAGATGGTATGATCATGTGATGAGGACGGAGAAAGAGATTATGCCAAAGAAAAATATGGAATTGAAGTGGGTAGGAAACAGACCGCGAGGGAGGCCAATAAAGAGACGAGAGGCGCAGATCAAAGAAAGTGTGCAAGTGAGAGGAGAAGAATGGAATCAATTAAAAGAGGAAGAATGGTGGAAGGATATAAGAAAATGGAGGCATGTTATTAAACTGACCCGGCCACAGGTTGGAAATAAATGATGATGATAATGATGATTTAGGAGGTATTCTTTATGTACCTTCCGAACCGAATGATTATATCAGCACACGACCTATAATTTATAAACCAAATTAAATCTACAACAGACACAACACTCAGCCCCCCGGCCGTTAATCCATCACTGTGAAAAGAGTTGAACCCCACATTCCACCAATGATAAACACTTTTCGTCCATGCCGGAAATCGAACCCGTGCCCCTTGACTCAATAGGCATACGACAGGTTACCAATTGAGCAACTCGGGCAATAGACTGGCCTGCTGACGGTGGGGAGACCAAGGGTTCGAACATCGGTTGGATGTACGGAGGGTGGTTTTTTCCCCTCAAAATGGCTTGTCACGCAAATGCTGGCACACTTCCGCTTGTTCAACCTTCCTAGTCTCTGACAAATTAGCGTGATTAGTACATTTGTGTATTGGACAGATCGGGTAGTAAGACGCGGTGATAAAAAATAAATAAACACCTCGTCTATGATAGGTAAGTGACAGCTGGTAAAAGTTACCGGATCTACTTTAATGTATCCATTCGCCAGACCATATGATCTGTATGCTAGAGTTGCTGTCATTTTTGACAACCAAAACTTTCACAACAAGCAATTTGATTTTAATTCTGTGTCTCCATCTTCTCTTAGATTTCAGTTACCACCACAACAATGGCGAATATAGTTTATATAATGATATCATTATTTTCTCACTGTTTAGAAAGAAAGAAATACGTTAAGGCTAAGTTGACCAGTTTCTCATCACACAAATACGGGAAACTATCTTTTCAAAAGTTGGCTACTCGGCCTACTATATTCATTATTAATATTATTATTAGTTTATTATGCATATTATTATTAATTTATTGGTGACCTGGCAGTCTAGGGGTAAGATGTCATACTTCTGCGTTAGGGTCCGGGGTTCAATCCTAGGTCCCGGCACAGATTTATCTGATTGCCTAACCCTTCCTTCACCTTTGACAAGACGTGTATTAAACACAACTTGTGAATGTGTGGAATGCCAGGCCTCCACCGTGGTTCGGATCCCACGTTAAACTGTAGGTCCTCCATTTCATCTCACAATCACCCTACCATTACACATTAGCGTAAGTGTGTATAACCCGAACGGGTAGTAAGACGCGGTAATAATATTAATAATTATTATTAATAATAATAAATTACTATTACCGCTTGTCAGTTAACTGACTGTTACGTTAAATTCAGTAAGCAGTGATTAAATAAGAATTCAGGTATTTCCAACGCCTAACGGCTAGATTTAAAACTCATGTCGCTGTCCATGTAAAATTATAACCTAAAATATTGCATCAATGTTATATTTTAATAAACTCAGAAAGAGAAATATTGTAAGAAATACCGAAGTTTCAATGATTCACATTTTGTAATTTATTTTTAAAAAAAGGGTACATTTATGGGTCGCAAAGTAAAATACGGAACACATATGTGGGTTTTTTTTCCTCGGATCTGTGAAAAAAAATAGGACGATATTCTCAAATATGGAATTGTCTCGTAAAATACGGGATGAATGGTCCCTTTAGTGGAGGCCATATTCAACCGCGCACATACCTAGGTTACTCACACAATGGCCGAGTGGTTTAGTCCGTCGACGTAATATCTCAAGATTCCAGAAGTGCTGACCCAACTTCGCACCCGGGAACTAACTGCATCGTCATCCTCACCTTGAGCGTGTTAGTAATACTCTGACCATATCACACACTCGTGAACCGCGTGATGGAGTTTTCACCTTTCATTACATATGTGGACTACACGACTTTGGTTCTGATTGTATTCTGGTTGAAAGAAACTCTTTTAAAAAAACATTTTCTTGCTGCCAACATTGACAAAAAAAATACTATATTATTAAAGTTATTTTACAGATATTTATTTTATCTATCAAAAGTGACAGCTTAGGATCATATGACTTGACGTATGAATATGTGAAAGTGATTCGGGTAACTTTTCTAGTTGTTAGAATATGGGAGAGTAGATCTAGTAGCTTTTCTGAATGTAAGCATACGTGAGAGTAGATCTAGTATCTTTTCTAGCTGTTATAATAGGTGAGAGTAGATCTAGTAGATTTTCTATCTGTTAGAATATGTGAGAGTAGATCTAGTAGTTTTTTATCTGTTAGAATATTTAAGAGTAGATCTAGTAGCTTTTATATATGTTAGAATATTTAAGAGTAGATCTAGAAGATTTTCTATCTGTCAGAATACGTGAGAGTAGATCTAAAGCTTTTCTATTCTCACGATGAAAATTGGACTGTAAGCCTATCTAAAGTAGAACTACTCTCAAACTCATGTTTGTTTGTTACCGGTACTCTAAAGTCATTTTTGGTGAATGGTGTCTCTTCAGACCACTCTTGACAATGCTACATTTATATTCATTAAAATAAGTGTTTCTCGAAAAGATGGCAATACATCTTCAGGTTGGTCTTTTTCGAGGAACCTGATGAAATTGTTTATAGCCTTTTGTATTGTCTAATAAAGATGTGTAAAAACAAAGAATGGAAACGGAGGGGGG
>CABEEJ010001299.1:61976-75220 GCA_901482245.1 Timema douglasi | reverse complement strand
AGATTTATCTGATTACCAAACCCTTCCTTCACCTCTGACAAGACATCTTGTGAATTTGGGGAATGCCAGGCCTCCACCGTGGTTCGGATCCCACGTTAAACTGTAGGTCCTCCATTTCATCTCACAATCACCCTACCATTACACATTAGCGTAAGTGCTTATAACCCGAACGGTTAGTAAGAAGCGGTAATGATAATAATAATAATAATAATAATAATAAAAGTCTGGTATATTAAAGTATTTTTTCCCCCTAAATGGTTTGCCCTTCTACCCTCACGTAAATGCGGGAACACTTCATCCTCCTTGCTGCTTCAATTTGGGTAGTTTAATGATCGGACGCTAGTAAGACTCGAGTAAAAAAAATTCATTCTATTTTAACCCGGCTTCGTTGGCCATATGGTCTAAGGCGTCACTTTCGCAGTAGAATGGACTGCCGATGACGGGTATATTTGGGTTCAAATCCCGGTTTTGTGTACTAAGGGTGGTTTTTCTCTAAATGGTATTCCTCTCTTCCTCCACGCAAATTCGGGTACACTTCTTATAAATTCAACTTTTCTCGTCTCTAACTCATTATTGTAATTATTGCATATTTGTATAGCCTGAACAAGTTGTAAGACGTGGCTTAAAAAAAACAGCATTTTATTTCCTGGTTAATTAATTACCTATTTTCTCATACATCATGCCATTGCTTAGGACACCTACTTTTCGCAAACATGAAACATGCGAGAAATATAATTTAAAAGCAAAAAAAAAAAACTTGTTTCAAGTTCAAAGTAATTATTTTTACGTGTTTTTTTAAGTTAAAAAAATATATATAATAAGGTATGTATTGGTGAAGTCTCAAAGCTTTCGAAGAATTATCATATTTGTAAAAGAGATTTGAATTTATTGTGTAACAGTTTACTTAAGTGAAATTCACGGTAAGCATCCGTTATGATAAAAAAAATTAGTTACTCAATTTCGCCGATAGATTGCAGTAGCAGAAATATGTCCACAACCTCAATCATTGATTTTTTTTGGTACATAATCGACTTATCGATATAGAGATATAAGGTTGGATCACAAAGCGTAATTATCATCACAATACACTCAGACTTAATAAGTTTCGAATTATTTTTTTAATAACACCTGTACATGGGAATTGATCCCGGGACTTTTGGATCAGCGAGTCAGGGTAGTTTTTTATTTATAGTTTAAGGCAAAGTCTGTGATGGACGTGTGGATATAATCAGCTACTAAGAGTCAGAATTGTTATCACAGCCACCGGCAACTCGGCTGTCTCTCTATGTTGCCAACATTACAAATGTAATACATTGTGCGTTTCAAGGGATTTTTTTTTACATCCCTTACTGTTTACAGCCTGTGTGGCCTGGGTCAGATTTGTATTCAAGCCATATATTTTCAACTACCAGTTTGTTAGGCCTTATAATCTAACTTAAGACTAAGTCAGGCACAACACCCAGACCCCACCCGTTAATTTATCAAGGTGAAAGGGTAAAACCGTATTTTCATCAACGATAAATTTTCGGCAATGCCGGGAATCGAGCCCGGGACCCTTAACTCAGAATGCAGACACGGTACTGACTAGGAATTGAGATGGAAGAAAGAAAAGTATACAACTAATTATATATGAAAGGCGAGGCGTGTGGAGTTACTGGAATCAGCCATAGCTGAATCATATTATTATTATTATTATTATTATTATTATTATTATTATTAATAACACCGCGTCTTACTACCCGTTCGGGTTGTACGCACTTATCGCTAATGTGTAATGGTAGGGTGATTGTGAGATGAAATGGAGGACCTAGAGTTTAACGTGGGATCCGAACCACGGTGGAGGCCTGGTATTCCACACATTCCACAAGTTGTGATTAATACACGTCTTGTCAGAGGTGAAGAAAGGGTTTGGAAATCAAATAAATATGTGCCGGGACCGAGGATTGAACCCCGGACCCCAGCACAGAAGTCCAACACCTTACCCCTAGACCACCAGGTCACCGACTGAATCATATTTGAATATATTTAAAAATGACACCTGGACACGAGACGATACCTGGATATTTCACTGGTAGAGCATTGGCTTGATAAGTCAAAGGTCCCAGGTTCGATTCCCGTGTCCGGGTGTCATTTTTCAAGATATTCGAATATGTTTTAGATAAGGCTGATTCCACTTTTCATATTATTTAATTAATTGTATAGCTTTGATTTCTTCCTTTTAAAAAATCGTTTTTATAATAACCCGTTGATTTAACTCTCTGCCAATTTAATGTAAAGAAAATAGTTTTTTTTAATATCTAGAAGTTTTGTGAAAAGACTGTATCCAACAGAAAGAAAGTAAAAAATTGTCAGTGAATTTTTTTTATACATTTGAAAAAATTGAGGAAAATATTTATAATTATTTGGGTGGCATTTGTGATTTTTTTTTAATCAATTGCAATGAAAATTATTTTTATGATGAGATTTTTTTTTTAAATCAAACTCAAAAGAAAAATCGAAGATAAATTTATTTTCCTATCCATGACGTTACCTCCAAACATTCTTCTCCTGCGGTTGATCGGTGGTCCGCGCACCTCAGGTTCCCCAGCTCTTAGACCCAATGATCTCGAAGGTTACATAAGTGTCAGCCTTCAAATTACTTGACGACATTATCACTAATTAACAAGCGGTGTAGCAAGGGGGGTTCTTTCAAAACAAAAGGTCCACACCCATATTGTGTCCGTATCGCCAACTGGCCGATTGCCACGTGACCACGGTCTCATTGTCATTCCAATCAGTCCTAGTAATAAACCGGTTGCTGTTTTAAAAACTGACCACGATCGTTTTAATTTAAATTAGCCGACATGTTGGCTGGCTATATTGTCTTTATCGATTAGTTGTCCTTTGTAAAACGCATAAACACGTAATTTGCTACATCAAGAATTTTTTTTATCGCCCCGTCTTACTACCTGTTCAGGTTATACGCAAATATAATCATTAATCTAATAAGGAAGGAAGCATTTTAGAGGAAATGTATTCGCAATTGCGTCTAAGAAGGGCTTACAACATTTAGGGGAAACCGTCCCCAGTATAGTCGACCGGGAATTGAACCCGTATCTCCCCGTCATCGGCAGGACAGTCTAACACGAGAGTGACGCCTTGGACCATTCGGCCACTTAAGCGGGCAAGATCATTTATCGAAGTGACTTAATTCTACGTTTAAAGTGGATCTTTAAATAACTTAACCTAAAGCAGTATTGATGTGGCGTGCAGTGTTGCTATGGTAGGCAGATTAATAGTCCAATTTTATAGAAAGGACCTTATCTGACAACTATATATGTTAATAGATATACATTCATGTATTCATACCTCAAACTATGTAATCTGCAGCTGTCACTTTTGATAGATAATATATCATTACCTATAAAATAAAAATAAAAATAATAATAATAATAATAATATAGTGAAATATTATCAGTGCTGACCACATCAAAGAATAAGTTTGTTCTTCCTTAAAGTTTCTTCGTAACAAAATTACACTATAGTTTAAGTTGTAATTGGTAATATTTTAATCGCTCAATAAAACGCTTATTGATCAGTTATCAACCAAAATTTGTTTCCAATTGAGGTGTGATTAGAAGATCCTGAGTCAAATTTTCATGGAAACGACATTTTTTATTTTATAGGAGTGATAATATATATCATTAATAACTTTGCAGATCACATGACTTGACGTATGAATAAGTGAAAGCAGAGCCAGTAACTTTTATATCTGTTATTATTATTATTATTATTATTATTATTAACACCGTGTCTTACTACCCGTTCGGGTTATACGCACTTACGCTAATGTGTAATGGTAGGGTGATTGTGAGGTGAAATGGAGGACCTACAGTTTAACGTGGGATCCGAACCACGGTGGGAGGCCTGGAATTCCACACATTCACAAGTTGTGATTAATACACGTCTTGTCAGAGGTTAAGGAAGGGTTTGGCAATCAGATAAATCTGTGCCGGGACCGAGGATTGAACCCCGGACTCCCAGCACCGAAGTCTGACACCTTACACCTAGAGTACCAGGTCACCCTTTTCCATCTGTCTTACTATTAAAATTGCACTATGTATGATTGGTCAAATGGGTACAAACTGAAAAAACACCACAGTGCACCATTTTAATAAGCTCTGCTTACTCTGGCAACACTCCACGCCATGACACTGGAAGCATACGCTAATAATAAAGCCACCCAATTCTATCAACAGGTATTTTACTTGTCTTTCTTTTTTTGTGTAATAAAACGATCCTCATTCGCCAAATACTAATATTTTAGGTATGACCCGAGACAGAAACAAGGTCACCTAGAACTGAAGTCGGTCCCGCTAACCACTTACTCACGGAGGTGATCTCGTATTTAATTAAACCCTGCGGTCAACAGTCCAGAGATCAAAAGTCCCTTCGACGCCCTTCCCCCCCCCCCCNNNNCCTTATAAGTCTACACAGAGAAAATATAAACCTTTTTTTTTTACCTCCATGAACCACCTCACGGTGAAAACTGGGACGCTGAAGTTTTGAGCTCTCATTTGCCTTTCGTGGTGCATTAATAAAATTGAGCGAGACTTCCTCTTACCTCCGGTGTATTTGCGCTCATCAAATTAGACACCACCTGTAATTAATTACTCACCACTGTGTTAGGAGAAACAGAATTTCCATAGGTGCGTCAACTGTACAGAATTTTTACGCTCGGATGGGGGTGGAAGTGAAGTGTGAGCCAAGGGCAGTATTTTTGCAGTTTTTGTATATAAAAAACAGGGTTTCTACCATCCGGGAAAATCAGGGAAAACGAGAAATAGCCGGGAATTTGAAGTGATCGGGAGAAAACGGGAATAAGCCGGGAATTTGGTAAATCACAATAAAAATCCGGGAAAATGATATATTACTCAAAATATGAAATACAATAATCATTAAATCAGTAAATTATGTTTGTTTTTTTTGTAGCTGTGTAATATATTTTTAATTCCTAGTAAACAATTTTAATACAAATTTTAAAAAAATATTCAAATTTTAAAACTTATTATTATTCATGAAAAATATTAATAGAAAAACGAATAGAGAAGGGAGGGAGGGAGGGGGGAAGTTAGGAGGATCTTTCATACATTTTAGTGGGGAATTTTAGGAAATGATGAGGGGAAATCAGGGAAAAAGTAGGGGATTTCATTGTTCAAGTTGAGTAGACACCATGAAAAATTAGTCAAAAGAAATCAAATATTTATCCGGTAAAAAAAAAATTAGAGTTGTAATTCTCTTCACATGCTGACCTTAAATGTCCTTGAACATCTCTCAAGGAGATTGTGGAATTTTTTTCATAAAATCTATTTAAGGATATTTAACGAGCAATTTCTGAACCGATTAAATATATCATCACACGAGAACTTCACTGAGCGAGGACGAAAGAGCCTACCAATTTTACCTGGAAAGGTATGTCCACGTACCTTCTAAGGTTGTTTCACACGCCACAATCGACATGGGGGACCGACGGCTTTACTTCCTCTCCGAAGGAAGTTGTGCTACGGATTTTTATCTCTCTCGACCCCGGCTGGGTTTGAACCCACAATCATTGGGTCCTGAAGTGATTGTGACATTTAAACATGACTTTATTTTATTTATTTGAAAATTTATTTTGCAATTTACGTTATTTCCAGTATAGATATTGAAGAATTTTTGATATTCCTATGGGTAGAAAATTAAACTAAAAGTATCTACTGAAGCAAAATTTTATTCTATTTTGAACAAGATGGGTTTAAGTTTTAAAACTGCAATAAAAAATTATTACTTTAACTTGCACTCAGTTTCACCCTACTTTAATTTGCATTTTCTAAAATCAGGTTAATTTTTAGGCTTAAAACGTGCTTTTTTTTTAACAGCGTCTTACTACCCGTTTGGGCTATACGTTTATGTGCTAATTACGCTAGTGGCTTTAGAGATGAGGAATATTATATTTAGAGGAAGTGTACCAATATTCACGTGAAGGGAGAGTTGAAAACCATTTTGGGGGAAAAAAAACACCCTCAGTACGCCCGACCGAGATTCGAACATCGATCTCCCCGTTATCGGCAGTCTAGTTTGATGCGAGAGTAGTGCCTTTGACCATGCGGCCACCGAAGCAGGTAACACTTGACTTATTAACGGCTTCACCTAATCGTCACAAATGAGGAGGGCAACTTGGAAGAATTGCACCCGCATTGGCGTGGATATAGGACGTAAACACTCGGTAAAATAACCTGAGGGGCAGATACCTAAGACTACTGTGTTCCAAGAGTGTTGACAAATAACGTCCTGGCATCCTTAATCACAATTTAAGGTCAAAAAGACTTTGTTTAACTGGTGCCTGTGATCACATGGACAAAGGGGCTAGCCTCTTCCTGTCTGATTTGTCTATGACGGGGAGTTTGGGGTTCAAATCTCGATCGGGTGTACCGAGTATGGTTAGTTTTCCTAAATAGATTCCCACGCGCTCTCTCTCTCTCTCTCTCTCTCCACGCAAATGTCTGTGCACTTATACTAAATCTTATCTTCCTCCTCTTGACTCTATGAGTGTTAAATATAGTGGAATATCTCGGACGAGTAGAGAAACGACGATCATGAAAATGGTTTGTGTAGAAAGTTCTTAACGATAATTAATAATTTTTCACACTTTTACCACTTTAACGAAACGCTGAAAAAAATTAAGTATAATTAACTACTAATAATGCTCTCACTTTGATTGTATTTTACTTTCTAGTAAAATGGCATGGTTTTAAGTAATCACGCGTAATCTCTTCTTTTCTGTTTCGTACTATATATATATATAGAGAGAGAGAGAGAGAGAAAGAGAGAAAGAGAGAGAAAGAGATTGGTTGTATTCACTAATTTACGAATCCGAATCGCCATTTTGCTTCCGAATCTTGAAAAAAAAAATTACAAGCATAAAAATAACTGGAAATATAATATAATAGTAGAAATAGTGATTAAATTGTTAAAATACATTCATTATAGATTATTGCATTTATTTAAGTGTTAAATTAATGGTATGGGGTCTTGTTGTAAACGTTTGTACCACAATTATGTAGAGGGTGAGCCACCAACAAACAGAATATAGGATTTTAAAACAAATTCCAATTCAAAATTAAATTAAAATAATTATAATCCAACTTTTTAATTGAATCCTCGAATATCCTTAAGGAATTAAGGGCTCGAGGATTTGAGTGTCTGGTCCCTAATATAATATATATATATATATATTTAAAACAAGAAGACATTCCTTTCGACAGTGAATTCTGGAGTTCTATTAAACCGATTGCCACCAAACTCATTTTGGTTGAAAGCATACATATCGATGATAATTATACCCAAAAACGTCGAAAGTATTTTTTTTAAAAAGACACCATTTCTTGATACCCTATTCCCAAACGGAATTTCTTCTTAGTGAAATTATTAATTTCGAAAGTTACTATATCACAAGCCGTATAATTTAAGTTACAGTAGCCCCATGGCTTCTTTGGTGCTGACTGACAGCTGCTAAACACATTATTTTGCGGATCATATGGTTTTGCGTAGGGATACATATTACTATCAGGTGTTCTGTTTTACGCCAGGTCCATTACTTTTGTCAGTGAACTTAGACCGCCAATGTACCCTGTGCTCTGTCTCCTCCTTCAACTCCCATAATTCTCTTTTCTTCAAGCCATCTAATATTTGAATCCTCCTTTATCCTATGACGTGTAGAAGACAGTTCCTCCTAAGAATGTGTCCGATTCCAGTTTGCTTTGTACCGAAGAATCACATCCAAAATATACTCCATTCATGGTAGGAATTACTCTCTGAAAGGTCTTTTATCCTACCAATATCCTACTATTTAATAGATTTCTGGTAGGGAAAAAGGCCTTTCAGAAAACTTCCTACCGTGAACGGACTTTAGTTATATTTTCTCTCACTTCTTAGGACTTCTACATTTGTCACCCTTTCATAATTTCATAGGTATTGATAACACCGATGGAATGTGACAGCTTCAGATAACATGACGTGACGTATGAATATATTCTTGTACAAAAAAAGTATTAGTTACTTTTGTTACTGTCAAAAAAAGTTGCTTCTTATCCAAATCGGATTATAAGTACAACCTAAGCTACACCATAGAGAAATGGCTACACTGAGCAAAGTGTACAAAAAAAACTCAACCATGAACGCAGGGTCACAAAGAGCGCTGCGGGTGCTTCACATCAACATCATCAACATCATCATCAACATCAACCCTGAATACAATCACTTTGTTCTCGCATGTCTCTTCCTAATTTCACACACACATACACTCACAAATTCCCCCTCCCTCGACAATGCTTGTGTGTTATCCAAAACACAGACCAAAAATTAACAAAAATAAAATCCGTGATAATAAAGCTCCAAATATGGGGGGGGGTGGAGCGTGAAATGACATGAGTGGGGCAGGACTCAAAGTGACATACCAGATATTAACAGCCTGCTCTAGGGAGGGTTTTTACATACTCAACTAGCTCGAGGGGCATGATTTTGAACCGATATTGTACCCATGAACCGACGATGAAGAAATCTTTATAAAAATTTAATTTGAAAATTTGTATTTTTGAGTGTTTTTTTAAGTGGTCGGACACACATTGTACAGTCAAATTTGTATAGAAAAACGCTTTTAGAAACCTGCTTCAATGCTTTACTAGACTAAGGCATCACTATCGTGCCAATGACGGGAAGATTGGGGCTCGAATCCCGCTTGGGTCTACTGAAACTGTTTTTTTTTCCTAAATGGGTCCCAACTCTCCTTCCATGCAAATGAGGGTAGATTATATTTAAAATGTTTCCTTCCTTATTCCTTCCCCATTAGAATAATTATCGTGCATGCGTATAGCCTGAACAGGTAGTAAGACGCGATGATAAAAAAAAACCATTTAATTAAATACAAACTTTTTTCGCTGTCAACCTCGATAACATTTTCTATATTACTAATGTTATTTTGTAGGTATTAATATTTGTATCTATTTTTTATTTTAGTTATTTAAAGTGCACTTTCTGAACAGAATGATTGTATATCACGTGAATTTATATGAGTGAGAGCGAAAGAACCTACCAATTTTGGCCAGAGGGGTATTTTCGCATACCTTCCAGGGTTCTTTTACACGCCACCATCGACATAAGGACCGACGGATTTCCTTGCCCTCCGAAGGAAGTTGCGCTACGGATTTTTATCGCTCGAGAAAAATCCGTCGACCCCGGCTGGGTTTGAACCCCCGAACATCGGGTCCTGAGGCGAGAACTTTACCAAGATCACCGAGATCGACTATCGATATTGATAATATCTATCAATTGTGACACCTACATATTACATGACTTGACGTATTGATACGTGTAAGGTGAATGTAGTAGTTCTTCTAGCTGTCGGGTGACCTGGTGGTCTAGGGGTAAGGTGTCAGACTTATATGCTGGCGGCCGGGGTTCAATCCTCGGTCCCGGCAAAGATTTATCTGATTACCAAACCCTTCCTTCACCTCTGTCAAGACATCTTGTGAATGTGGGGAATGCTAGGCCTCCACCGTGGTTCGGATTCCACGTTAAACTGTAGGTCCTTCATTTCATCTCACAATCACCCTACCATTACACATTAGCGTAAGTGCGTATAACCCGAACGGGTAGTAAGACGCGGTAATAATAATAATAATAATAATAATAATAATTGTATTATTTTAAAAGAGATCAACTCGAGATAAAGTTTATTCCCGTCATTTTTTCTTGCTATCCGAGTGAAGATTTAGTAAGATTCTGATAAGAAGAACCTTATCTGACATTTACAAGAGCTACTAGATCTACTTTCACGTATTCATACGTCAAGTCATGTGATCTGCAGCTGTCACTTTTGATAGATATTATCAATAACTATAAAATGACACAAATAAGTAAAATATTAAAGATTTTCGTGGTCATTCTTAAAACTGTGTTTTACTAACCTTTCGGGTTACACGCTTATTTACTAATTGAACTTATGCGTTAGGGATAAGGAAGGTGAAATTTATAGGAAGAGAGCCCGCATTTGCTTGGATGAAGAGTGGAAACCCGTTTTGGAAAAAAATAAACCTCATTACACTTGACAGAGATCGAACCCCAATTTTTCCTTTATTGACAGTCTAGTCTACTGCGAAGGTATCGCATTAGACCATGCGGCCAACGAACCTGGTTTAACCATGTTGAACGTAAACAACAACAAAAATTGTTTTGTATTTTCTAAAAAAAAAAAAAAGGTCCCTTTCATCGTCTGACGGCTCTGATATTACCAACGTCGGGGTTCGAGATTACGCGTGTGGGGGCGTTATCGCTCGCCGACACGCGATGCGGGTTATAACTCTCACGCGTGAATCCAGGCCATTAAAGGCCAGACTCCTTGATCGGTTTATTGATATTTTATCGCGGGTTATTCCCACCACCGTGGACGTGATCGGATTCGAAGTACAACAGTTCTTCTATTAGCTGGATACTTTATATATAAATATATATATATTTTATACTACTATAAAGCAACATGGCTGACTCACTCACTGACATTAATGTTTACCCACTTCCAAATGAGCTAGAAACTTGAAATTTGGCAAACTTATAGCTTATAGCCTGTAACCGACGGGAAAATTCCAAAAAGTTAAAAATTTAAATTTTCAGCCCCCGATTTTTTTTTTAATGACGGAGAAACTTTAAATTTGGTGAGGGCAAAGGAGGATACACTTCCTCTAAATAAAACCTCCCTAATAGTTAAAACCATTAACGCATTTAACACATAAGCGTATGAACCAAACTGGTAGTAAGACACGATACTAAAAAAAAGTTGTATCTATTTATCTATCTATCTATAAATATATACCAAAAAATATCGCTTGCATTGTACTGATAAGCTACTTTTATTTAAATCGAAGATGAATTGTAAACAATTATATTAAGCTATTCGTACATTGAAAAATAACACCTAGACTCGTGATTCGAACCCGGGACCCTTGACACAGCGCGCCAATGTTCTACCCCTGAGCGAAGAATGACCCTGATCACTGAAATAATCCTGAATAGCTCACTGGCAGAGCTTTAACATGCTAAGCAAAGGGTCCCGTATTCGATTCCCTTGCCTCGGAGTCATTTTTCAATTTACGGACACGATACTTCAGTCAACTACTACTCTATTCTTTCTAAGCTTATACTCCCTTTCACCCCTTACGTACAAACACCCTTTGTTATGCCAATAAGAAAGAAGGAAATAAAACTACGAAACTTCATTTTATTTTAGCATAACATCCTACTACCCGTTCGGGTTATTCGACTATGTACTAATTACACTAATATGTTGATGATTAGGAAGCTTGAATTTTAAAAATTGAACCCCAAACTCCCTGTCTTTGGCAGTCTAGTCTATTGCGAGAGTATATCCTTAGACCATGCGACCATCGAAACTTATCTCAAGGTAAGAGGGAAGCTCGCAGCTAATCTTAAAATATCTTGAAATTTTCTATTGTGAGCTTGTCAAAAACTCATTAGTTTTTAAAGTAAGGCTAATCTAGAGCCCTTTTTCATCGAGCCTAGTCTCAAAGCTCCACAAATATGATTAACTATTCGTTTATATTGAGAAAATGTCACAATTCCTAAGATATTTTCATGTTAACAAAACCCAAACTATAAGGTTATTAAGGGAAAATAATTATTTGGGAATTTTAGGACTTTATTTTGACGTGAGCCATATTTCAAAATAACTCATCGTATAATTATTATTATTATTACTAGCACCGCGTCTTACTACCCGTTCGGGTTATATGCACTTACGCTAATGTCTAATGGTAGGGTGATTGTGAGATGAAATGGAGGACCTACAGTTTAACGTGGAATCCGAACCACGGTGGAGGCCTGGCATTCCTCTCATTCACAAGATGTCTTGTCAAAGGTGAAGGAAGGGTTTGGTAATCAGATAAATCTGTGCCGGGACAGAGGATTGAACCCCGGACCGCCAGCACAGAAGTTTGACACCTTACCCCTAGACCGCCAGGTCACCTTCATCGTATAATTAAATAAAGCGTTAGAGTTGAACGTCTGCGCAACAATTTATCGCTTACCGAGGCGGCCCCCTTAAGATTTTCTCCAAAATGTAGTTTGGATAGTATTTTAAAATTCAAGTGTATGTGTTTCCGATCTAAAGTGCTGGCCACTTTCAAACAGGAAACAGACATCTGTTTGTTGTTGTTTTTTTCTCAGGAAATCCCATGCGAATGATTAAAGTGTCCAACAGCGCCCTTCTACGGTTCGCCGGTTTTCACGAAATGGTATCCACGCCCGCCCACCTATCCCAACCAATAACCGTCTCTTCCTCGAGCTAGTGAACAAGTTTTCTCATCTTTCATTATCATGTTAAAGCGCTTACTTAATGTTCTGCCGGATTAAGGTCACCATGAATTTCACTTCCATTCCGATCAGGAGGGTCTTAAGTTCTCGCGAACGAGAGAGTGAGATGGTTGGTAAACTATTGTAGTGTTCAAATGTCTCGCCAGGTGCGCCCGTAATGACCTGTCGCTCTTAACTGTGTTTGGCGGAGGATTGGAGGAATTAAATTGGGGTAGAAGGGGGAGCGAGGAAAAGCCAGTGTTTGTGCTTTTTTTTTTTGCCAAAACATATTTTTTTGGCAAAAAAATTGTTCCGGTACAAATACATTATTATTATTATTATTATTATTATTATTATTATTTAGCACCGCGCCTTACTACCCGTTCGGGTTATACGCTCTAAGCACTAATTAGGCTAATTAATTGGTAATTGGTAAGGTTGAATTAGAGGAAGTGAATCAGCATTTTCGTGGAGGGAGAGTGAAAAACCATTTAGGAAAAACCACCCTCAGTTCACCCGACTGAGATTCGAACCTCGATCTCCCCGTCCTCAGCAGTCGAGCTCAATACGACTAGCGCGTTAGCCAACTACGCCACCGAGGCGGGTAAGAGATGTTCATGTTGAAAATGCCAAGATTAGCAACTGCATCCTATACTTTAGATTTTAAACAAATTGTTGAAGGAAATCACCCTCATTTTTCTCATTAGTTTCTTGATTAAAGTAAAGTTTAATTTATATTTTATAAATCGTTAAATAAAAATAGTGTTCATAATATTATTAGGTCTTCACACCCTCTGGTCTGGTCCATGAGAGATAAAAAAAAAAGTTATAACTGTGTCCAGCGCTGAGAAGTAATTGAGAAT
>CABEEJ010001299.1:40965-61515 GCA_901482245.1 Timema douglasi | reverse complement strand
GCACCGCGTCTTACTACCCGTTCGGGTTATACGCACTTACGCTAATGTGTAATGGTAGGGTGATTGTGAGATGAAATGGAGGACCTACAGTTTAACGTGGAATCCGAACCACGGTGGAGGCCTGGCATTCCCCACATTCACAAGATGTCTTTTCAGAGGTGAAGGAAGGGTTTGGTAATCAGATAAATCTGTGCCGGGACCGAGGATTGAACCCCGGCCGCCAGCACAGAAGTCTGACACCTTACCCCTAGACCGCCAGGTCACCTTCAATTTATGTAGTTACGTGGTATAACGGGTTCCTCTCGTGTTAGACTTCTAACGGGGAGATCGGGGTTCGATTCTAGTTTGGGTGCACTTAGGGTGTTAATTCTTAAATGATTTCCCAATCTCCTTCCATGAAAATGAGGATATATTTTTATTTAATTATACTTTCCTCACCCCTATTACATTAGCGTAATTAATGTATCCGTATAGCCCGATCAGTTACTAAAGACGTGGGTAAAAATTAATAGGATTAAAATTAGAAATACATTAGTTTTATTTTAAATTTCGTGGTTGTGAAAACGTAAAATATTATAGTGTGTAAAATAATTAATCTAATTTGGGGATGGAAACCCGATAAAATACCAGTCACTTTGCAGTTTTTATAGCAAATCAATTTATAAAAATAAATATAATATTGCTCCATTAGAAACATTAGTGTTTAGTTTTCTTCACACGGTGATATAAAAAGAAGTTGGATATCTGTCATGAGCATAGCGGTATTAGATGAGAAGCATTTTAAATGAAGAAAACAGTTTTCATTAAATTCCAAGACACCATCGACAGATATTTTAAATCTGTTAGTATTCTAAGTGAAGAAAATTAAACTTTATATTTCTACTCGAGCAATATTGATTTATTTTGAAAAAAAAAGTATAAAAACTGCAATAACGCTGACATTTTCTCACGTACCCTACATCGCCACCGTAATATATTATTTATAAACTTTCATATTTTTATAAATTATTGCCGTTAATAATCTCAATTATGAATATTTTTGTTTTTAATTTAGGTAAAAATCCATACTAAACACTTAGTTTCAAAACTTAAGCTATTTAATTTTTAAAGCCGAACTTATGAACACGAAGAGTATGGTCAATTGTATGTGAATTTTACAGCGTAATTTCCACGCTACCTGCTTCGGTGGCCGATTAGACAAGACTTGATTATCCTAACACTGTAACGTGATGAATACAGGTTATGTAACTCACCCTAATGTAACCTCCTTGACTTCACAGTAGTCTCATCCCTTTTCGGACCAAATTATACTACTATATTATTATTATTATCATTATACTTTAAAGCCACATGGCTGACTCACTCACTGACATTAATTTTTACTCACTTCCAGATGAGCTAGAAACTTGAAATTTGGTAAACTTATAGCGTCTTCCCTGTAACCGACAAGAAAATTCCAAAAAGTTAAAAAAATTAATTTTAATTCCTTGAAAAAAAAAATTCAAAATGTAAGAACAACTTTAAAGTCGATGCGAAACTTTCTTTGGAGGTCTCTTGTGGCTAAACGGTAAGACCTCTCAAAAAACGGCTCTGGAATTACATTATTTTACATCCAATTGCAAAGAAAACTCACTGGGGGTCTAGGGGCGGAGCCCCCAACGAGCAAAGCGAGTATTTTCCGAAGCACCTTGTTTTCAAACACTCTAATATTTATTTTTTCGTGTAAATTAAGAGACCACGTTCCACGCCTATAGAGAACAACAGGTAGAATTATTATTTTGTTTATCCCAAGTTTTACATTCCTGGACAGTAGGTGATATGTCAACAATAATATTATTAGCTCCATTTACTATCGGAATAGTGTATACATTCAAATGATCGCGTCCCGGACTAACTTGATTAAAACAGGCTCTGAAATAAAGCAAAAGAAGAAGAAAAGAATATATCATATGCTATAAACGTGCGTTGTATTCGTGAAGATCGTGGGATTGATTCACTATCCTCGTGTGTGCCTTAGTAAAACGAACCAGTACGTGAAAGTTGAGGAATTAATTACTATTTACGATTGTATAGCATTACTCGTGCTTACTATCGCATTACTCGTGAAATCTGTACTTCCTTTCTAAACGTATAACTGCCAACTGTAATCTAAATAGAGGGTTGATAGGGGGCTGGGGGTGGGGTTAGGGGGGTCAATTCATGCTTACACCGATCCCTTGTTTTAACTACGACGAGGGGTGACCGGGTGGTCTAGGGGTAAGGTGTCAGACTTCTGTGCTGGTGGCCGGGGTTCAATCCTCGGTCCCGGCACAGATTTATCTGATTACCAAACCCTTCCTTCACCTCTGACAAGACATCTTGTGAATTTGGGGAATGCCAGGCCTCCGCCGTGGTTCGGATTCCACGTTAAACTGTAGGTCCTCCATTTTATCTCACAATCACCCTACCATTACACATTATCGTAAGTGCGTATAACCCGAACGGGTAGTAAGACGCGGTGCTAATAATAATAATAATAATAATAATAACTACGACGAGGGAATAAAGAATACGCTAGTTCCTGTATTGAGTTACCTCTATTATCAACCGACCCCGTGGTGTAGTGGTCGGTCCACCTGGCTACGAGCCTGGGGGTCAAATCGGCCATGAAAGGTGCGGCATAAGGGAGCACAAGTATTTTTACAGTTTTTATAGAATATAAATTTTTTGGTAAAAATAAATCAAATATTTCTCCAGTAGCAACATAGAGTTTAGTTTTCTGCACATGCTAATATCAACAGATCTTGAATATATGTCAAGGGTGTCCTGGAATTTGGTCAAAACATCTTAAATAAATAGAAAAAAGGTTTTGACAAAATTCCAGGACACCCTTGACATATATTCAAGATCTGTTGATATTAGCATGTGCAGAAAACTAAACTCTATGTTGCTACTGGAGAAATATTTGATTTATTTCGGCCCAATAAATTTAATGCTATTAAAATTGTAAAATTACTCGCGCGCCCTTCTGCCGCACCTATAAATATGTATCATTAATTATCCACCAGCTTCACTGGTAAAATATTCTAAGGCGTTATTCTACAATAGACTGGACTTCCAATGACGAGAAGATAGAGGTTTGAATATTGATCTTTTCTAATGAGGATTTATTCAAAATTATTTTTCCACTATGCCTTCACTTAAATGTGGGTACATTTCTCCAAATTTAACCATTTCATTTCTAACACATTAGTTGGGTTAGTTAATATGAGTAGAATTCGAACGGGTAGTGAGACTGGGGGGGGGNGGTGGGGGGGGATTGGGGGGGGGGGGCACACTTTTTTTTCTTGATTTAGATTATCTGTAATCTCCGTCACTTAAAGCACATAAGCTTAGGAACGGAAATTTAACAAGGTGTATTTTTTATTATTATTAACTAGCACCGCGTCTTACTACCCGTTCGGGTTATACACTTTAAGTACTAACTACGCTAATGGATTAGGAATTGGGAAGGATGAATTAGAGGAGGTGAACCCGCATTTGCGTGGAGAGGGAGTGGAAAACCATTTAGGAAAAACCACCCCAGTTCACTCGACCGAGATTCGAACCTCGATCTTCCCGTCCTCAGCGGTTGAGCTAAACACGGCTGGCTCGTTAGTCAACTAGGCCACCGAGGCGGGTAACAAGGTGTAAAAAAAAATCATAATCATATTTACTTGATTATTCACCAGTTAATTATACATAATTTAAATGAGAATTTAAGATGCATTGATACTAAATAAATATAAATATTGAAAAATTTGAAATTCAAATTTATCAATACCCGCTTTCGGTGATCGCATTGTCTAAAAAGTTACTCTTGCAATAAACTTGTCTTGTCGATGTTGGGAATTTTGTGGCTTGAATTCCGGTTAGATGTACTGTAGATGTCTTATTTTTCCAACTTTCTGTTCAAACAAATTTGAGAAAATTTCATCTCAATTTTACCTTCCTCGTCTTTTCCCCGTAGATATGCAAATGTCCCTCAAAGGTAGCAAGACGCAACGCTCCAAATAAATTGATAAATAAATTATATATTTACACAGAAACTGTTGACAATGTGTCTTCATGGAACTTAAATGGTGAAGTATAGTGATATAAACGAAGGTATTTTAAAATAGTCAGTCAAACTTTTATTTAAATGTGTTATATATGCTAATTTCAAACAAAATAAATCGTACATTTATATGAAATATGTCAAGAAAAGGATCCGTCAAAATCCTATTTGCTCGAAATATAACTCTATACACATTCAAACCAACAACCTACCGGGCCATACATATATGTAAACATTATTACTGGTAAGCTCTTTAGCGATTAAATAAAATGTAGCTGCCATATGGGGGGGAGGGGAGGAGGAATCCGATAAAAAGCTTTTCAAAACAAGCACATTTAATCTATCCTATTAAATTAGTTTCAGTTACTATAGGAGTTTCAGTTTCAGTTACTATAGCGGTTGATTACTTAAGAGAAATATTTTTGCAGATTGTATATATTAATTGTTTTTAAGGCTCATATTGTAGGGAAATAGGAAATGTATTACTTGCCTGGCTAAGAGGGACTTTAGATCGGACCTGCTTCGGTGGCCGCACGGACTAAGGTGTCACTCTCGTGTTAGGCTGGAGTTCGAATCCCAGTCAGATGTACCGAGGGTGGTTTTTCCTAAATGGTTTTCCGCTATACCTCAACGAAAATGTGGGTACACTTTCTATAAATTCAACATTTCTCATCCTTAACTCACTAGCGTAACTAATTAGTACATATGCCTATAATAACCTGAACAGGTAGTAAGACGCAGCGCTAAAATTAAATTAAGGCCGAGCTTAGGTAATAACTAAAATATTATATTATTTGTCAAGGGGTTTGTATTCATCCATTAACGCGCTAGTCGTGTTGAACTCGACTGCCGAGGACGGGGAGATCGAGGTTCGAATCTCGGCCGGGTGAACTGGGGGTGGTTTTTACTAAATTGTTTTCCACTCTCCCTCCACGCAAATGCGGGTTCACTTCTTCTAAATTCAACCTTCCCAGTTTCTAATCCATTAGCGTAATTAGTACTTAAGCGTATAACCCAAACGGGTAGTAAGACGCAGTGCTAAATAAATAAATAAAAAAAATTAACAGACAATAATCAAAAAATTAATCAATTGATTCACTGTACTCTATTAAAATAAATACAATTATGTCTGTCATAAATCATCTCAACTTACTTAATGGTGTCAGCTCGCAATCAAGCCGTACCTACCACGCAGCCACAGTCTGTTGGTGAAGATAGTGACACCTGATTATAGAGAGGGTGTCGTGTACAACGCACCCTCCGGCCATTAATCTCAGTTTTCCAAACCAGGGCCACTACTTTTTCATTCAAGCAGCTGCTCATCTTGTCACTACTAGGCTGAGTTTACTCCGTGCCAAATCCGGTGATTCACAGAAAAATCTGGAAAAGCCTGCGATCGATTCCGGATCTTTTGATCTATAGCCAGGAACTTTGACTACTAAATCACAGAGGTGTTCCATTTTAACTTACTAAATTCAATTAAATATATCACTTCGAAATAAGTTGAACTTTATGTCCTTGTTACCCGTTTAAACGTTACCGTTTTTAATACTACAAATTAGCAGACGTACCTGGAGTTGCCTGGTGCATTGCGTGGTTACCCTTGGCAACGCTTTTCTTTACTTCAAACAGAGAGAGAAAAAAATCTCTCTTTTATTTCGTTCAACCCAGTTTTTATTTAATTTAAAAAAAATCAAATTCCGTTTACTAAGGCACATCTTTGTATGCAGGGGGTACTAATTTTTAAAATGTTAGATCTCTCCATGTGGTAGAGGATATCGCTTAACGCTTACGACAGACAAACTCTTCATTTTTTTAATATACCTAGAGAATAACATTAATAATATATTTAAATGTTATCAATCTTGGAGTCGACCTTTGTGGTCTTGGGGTAAAGTGCTCATCTCAGGATCCGATGGTCGTGGGTTCAAACTTAACCGGGGTCGAAGAATTTTTCTTGAGCAAAAAAAAATTCATAGCACAACTTCCTTCGTAGGGGAAGTAAAGCTGTTGGTCCCATGTCGATTTGCGTGAAAAAAGAACCCCGGAAGAGATTTCTTAAAATACCTTTCCCGACACAATTCAATTCTCGTTTCGAGAAATTATCATGTGCCGCTATTATCAGTCGGTTCATAAAGTGTACGTTAAATACCTCAAATAAATAAAAAGAATCAATGTTGCTCACGAATAATAATTGTTATGTTTGTATTTTCTGAAAGGCTCTTCGTGCCAGAATTCTACTATACATTTTAATCTCCGATAGTTTTCACTACCACGTTTGTCACCTGCTCTTTGTTCTGTTATGTGGGTCACAACTGACAGGCAGGCGTGCTAACGAACACCCCTGTCATAGAAAATACTTCACTACCTACTTCAAGTGTGACGAAACGTAAGGACGGAACTTTTTTTTTTATGTGTGTGTGTGTGTATGCAACGCTAATGTGTTTTGAATATCAATTACAATACATTCATGAAAGGCAGCTTTTGTGAGTCTGACTATTCTTTTATTTTACTATGGTGTAAATGTTCCCTCTCTCTTTATTATTTATTTTTTTGTCTCTCTGGAAACAAATTGACGATCCAATATGTATATATTCCCAACAGTTAATCATTGTACATCGTTGTTTTTTTTTGTCATACAAGTTTTGCATTTCAAAGTTGTTTTTTCTAGTATTTTGTTTTTGGATGTTTAAATCGCTGAATTATTCCATTTGTGCGTGTGTGTGTGCTCATTTATAAACAAATCTAACGAGTCGTGAACTTTATAAAAAAAATCGTGTGGTTTAAATTGCGGCGTGTGTTACTGACACTATTCTACGAAATTCGTTACTGAGTTCGACTCTAGATCACATAGTAAATAATATATTAATACTTGTACCTGTTGATGACATACAGTGATTTTGATTTTTCTCGATCATTCAAAAAGAGTTTAGTATTGAGATCGTCCAAAAAAAAAAAGTCGAATTCAATATTTTGTTAAATGTTGACGTTTCATGTCTTCCTGAAACCGAAAAAGTAGTTTTCGTGATGACGTCTGAAACCATTTTACCGATCAGGTTAAGACTTGGTATATAGTGTTTTCATAAGATCCCCCCCACCCCCCGAGGATATTTTGTAATCTAGGCTGAAAATTAAGGGGGGAAAAGATAGAAAATGATTTTCTCAGAACCTGCTTTAAAGATTTTGATTAACATTCGTATCAAGCCACTGTTTAACATTACAAACCTGAATGGGTAGTAAGACTTGGCGCACGAAGTAATCTCTTTGAAGACATAGCCTGAATATATTTTCCCCGTGGTCTCACGAATATTGCAAGGAATATTCAAGTGAGGTTCGTGTGTTACCGGTTATAAAACCAGTTCTAGAAGTAAACCATAATAAACGTAAAAAAAAGGAGAAAAGGAAGTATGCCGGAACAAGTATTTATATTGACCACAACATGACGTTTTTAAGGTGACTTGACGGTCTAGGGGTAAGGTGTCAGACCTCTGTGCTGGGGGGTCCGGGGTTCAATCCTCGGTCCCGGCACAGATTTATCTGATTGACAAACCCTTCCTTCATCTCTGACAAGACGTGTATTAATCACAACTTGTGAATGTGTGGAGTGCCAGGCCTCCACCGTGGTTCGGATCCCACGTTAAACTGTAGGTCCTTCATTTCATCTCACAATCACCCTACCATTACACTTTAGAGTAAGTGCGTATAAACCGGACGGGTAGTAAGACGCGGTGATAATAATAATAATAATAATAATAATGTTGATATCACCATGTAAAGAAAATTAAATTTTGTTTTTACTGGATTTTACTTGATTTATCATTGCCAAAAAAAAATTTATATTATAAAAACTACAAAAATTCTTGCCTTTTCTCGTATTGCCTACACTCCTACCTTAAGGGGGTGAGTTATATATCCCTGAGAGGGTTTACTTAGGTGGTTTAATTTATTTCTGAATGGATTTCCAGTCTCTTTCCTAAGTAAATGCGGGTACATTTCCCTTTACAATATACCTTCTTCATTTCTAAACCATTGGTTGTAAATATATGGATATCACGGACGGGTTGTAAGAAGCGGTAGAAAAATTAAGAACAATACATTAAAATAAAATAAAATCTTACTCTTTCCTAGTATCTTCAATGATGAGACGATTGTACATCGAATCTCTGTCGGTTCTAGTGAGAATGGTTTTCCTAAATAGTTTTCCACTCAACCTCCACGCAAATGCGGATACACCTCAAAATTCAACCTTATTTATCACTAACACATCTCTATAATTATTAGATTGTCGTATATGGTCAGAATGGGTAGTAAGATGTGGTGCTAAAAATAAATAAAAAATAGACAATCTAATGGCATCCTAGAAATTGGGAAAAAATGTTTAAAGAATTTTAAGTAAAAATTATGGTTTCAAAAAACGAACATATTTTATGTGCCCAAAAATTAGATGACCTAAGCCTTTTTTTCTCTCCCTAAGTATCCTGGTTTAACTATATTATTAAAGTAAGGCTTATGAAGGTAGAAATTATATTAAGTGTATCTGCATTTTCGTTTGACGAAGAGGGAGGGGAACCTTTTGAAAATATTACATATTTGTGTCCACATAGGATTCGAACCCTGAATTCCTCAACAGCAATAATAAAATTTATTGTGAGACTGACGTCTTATATCATGATCGTAATTTAATAGCATTAAATATCCCTAAAATGTAGCCGTTATTTAAAAAAACAAGCACTGCATCCTACTACCCGTCCGGTTTTTACACATACACACTAAAACATTTAATGTGTTAAGGATGAGTAAGGTTGAATTTAGAGGAAGTGTACCAGCATTAGCGTGGAGGGAAAGGAAAAACACTCAGTACACCCAACCGAGATTCGAACCCCGATCAACCAGCCATCGTCAGCCCAGTCTATTAACCGTAACCAATTTGTTTTTTTGTTGTTTTTTAGATCAGAAACAAATGCTCGATCAAAACTTTGAGGCGGCGTTGAGAGGTTAATAAAGCACGAGAGTTTGGTGCGTGAGGATGGGCATATAATCCGGCGGTGCTCTGATAATTAAAAAGGGGGGAGGGAGGAGTGGCGCATCGATCCTGGCTCGGATTTTTAAAAAAAAGAACGCGGCAAGATGAACCGCTCACATGTTCCTCTGATATAAAGAGGCCGGTGTGCATTTTTTTGCGTTGGTTATTGACTTTCTCTTTGCGAGTTACCCACTCTTTTTTTTTTNCGTCCCCGTCCCCTTCATTACGTTGACATGGATCTGAGTTCTCCTTTACAGCATCTGTTGCCTAGAACTCAGTCATAATTAAGTTCGACCTCTTTTTTGACAGATCTTAGAAGAATTCAATCGGACCCGTTTCAGTGGCCGAATGGTCTAAGGCGTCATTCTTGTGTTAGATTGGCTGGCCGATGATGGAAAGATTGGGATTGGAATAAAGGTCGGGTCTACTGAGGGTGTTTTATTTTCTAAATGGTTTCCCATTCTCCTTCCACGCGAATATGGATACATTACCCCTCAAAATGCTTCCTTCCTTATCCCAACACCTTTAAAGTAACTATCATATGTATATAACCTGATCAGGTAGGAAGACGTGGCGACAAAACGAAATTTTAAAAAAAGAGCAAAATAAAGTTTTTTGAGGCTGGTCTGCGGGATTTATTTCCCGCGCCCTTCGTTTAGTCGAGAAGTCCAAGGTTACATTTTATTGCCGCCTGGAAACTAGGTGGCTACGGACACTTACATCCATCACCAAAAGTGGGGATGTAGGGGACGCGATAAAAGGCCAGTGTTTTTGCAGTTTGTATGATAAAAACTTTTTTTTAACTAAAAAATAATATTGCTCCGCCAGTACAAACGTAGATTTTAATTTTCTTCACATGTTCACCTCAACACTCCTTGAATATCTGTCAAGGATGTCCTAAAATTTATGTCTTTTTTTTCCCCTTCATTTAAAAAGTTTCTCATCTAATGCCGCTATGCTCATAACAGATATTCAACAACTGTTGATATCACTAAGTGAAGAAAATTAAACTAGATGTTTCTACTGGAGAAATATTTTATTTATTTTTACTAAAAAGATGTTTTTGTACAGACACGGCATAAACACTGATCTTTCCTCGCATTCTCTACATCCCCGTCCTTACTCGCGGCTCTTTTGGTTCAGAGGAGACAGTAGAGTGAGGAGTCGGTGGTTCGTTAGCAGGTGGTGCATAGAGAAGTTTACTCTTTAGAGATTGGTGTCACTCATAGTACGATCGATCCTAAACTCATTTGGTGGTGATGTCTATCTACTGGTCCAATGGCCGCACTTATAATATATTTTTTGAAATCAATCAATCTCTTGGTATATGAATAAAAAGCAGTTCAGGTCAAATGGGGGATTGGTTTGGGAGTCAACCAATCTCTTGGTGTATGAATAACAAGCAGTTCAGGTCAAATGGGATATTGTCTTGGCAGTCAGTCAATCTTCTAGTAGATATGAATAACAACTAGTTCAAGTCAAATGGACAATTGGCTTGGGAGTCAATCTCTTGGTATATGAATAACAAGAAGTTCAAGTCAAATGAAGTGTAGACTTACTCTAAATTCAACCTTTCTCATCCCTTACTGATAACGTAATTAGTACACATGCATACGTATGACCCAAACGGATAGTAAGACGCTATGTAAAAATATATATATTCTTTCCATGCTAATTCGGAAGAATTTCCTTCAAAACAATCTTAATATTCTTTTATCTCTTGGATTAAGTCGCTAGTAATTGTGTTTTTAAATCCTAGTAATTAAAATAGAAAATAAACAATACGACGTATTGCCCATGTCTGTCCGTTTTAGGTCAAAATTTAAAGAAAGGGGAAAAATAAAAAAACTAATTCCTTGATTAATTAATAGTTGAGAAATATTTAGTCTCCATAAAAAAATTCTAAATATCCTACTAGTTATGTTACAAGTTATACAGCGTCCAAGTGAACTGATTTTTACCTTGAAGAGTGAAAGTGAAGGCTGAATCCCGAGAACTGGAGTCTAAAAACAACTTATCCGTGATCGAACCTAATTTTAAATTATCGTGGCGCGACTGTCTACGAAGGACTAGGGGGGAGGGGCGAGTCATAAAAATGACTTGTTATAAAGCTATAATTTCACTGAATAGTCTTCACTTTTTGTACTTTTTTTTGTTCAACTTAACAACACTATTTAATTTCTAGTTGGATAAGGAATATTAAAAAACAAGTTTATAATAAACTAAAATAATTATATAATTCTTCTATGTTTTTAAACCATGAACGAGCATTTGAGCTATTATTTTAATTTTTTTCATGTTTTTAAAACAATTTTACTTGTAATGCATTAATAGATTTGAGAAATATTTTTAAAAGTTTTAAGCTACATTTAAATATATTTTTTAAACTATAGTTTTATTATGTAAAATGATTTGTTGATGTCCTTGAGAAAACAACACAAACATTATCTTGTTCATACACATAAAGAATTCAAGGTCCCCATCTCGTCATATTTTTAAGAGTAAATCAATGTCACCAAAAATATCGTACTCGTTATTTTTACACGTGTTCGCCAAATTTGACGCCTATTTACTGTAGGTGTGTTAAAAAAAAGTTCAAAACATGATTATTAAAATAATTAATTTGAAAATATGGTGATAGATAAGTGTGATTATTTATACGAATCACTACTATCATTCCTAAAAACATTTATACTAATTAACCACGTTTCATTGTAATAAATAGAACATGCCTTTAAAAAGAAGTATGGTACAAAGTCCAGTTAGATCTACTTGATCTACTTTCACGTATTCATACATCAAGTCTTGTGATCTACAGTTGTCACTTTTAATCAAATATATTTTAGCTATAAAATAACGCTACTATTACTAATATAGTAAAATGTTATCAGGTTGGCAGCAATAATATTTTTTTTAATATTCTAAAAGATCCTTTCCACTAAAATAGGACTTTACATCATATTTGAATAAAGCAATTTGTTAAAATATCAGACGACCTTAAGGTTAAGTTGATAACCCATAATTGTCGTCAAGCTACAAAATAATCCACAAAATAAGATGCGTATTTATATTAAGCTGAATCACTCATACGATCATACTCTTAGGCGGAGCTCGAACCACAAATATATTCTATCAAATTCAGTATTAGTATTGACGAATAAACAAATTATTTTTTAACTATGCATCTTATTTTCATGATCGTTCCTCTGGTCTAGTAGTCAGAGTGTTTGGATATAACTCAAGATGTTCCGGGCTCGATCCCCATTACTTCCAGTTTTTTTCTCTGAATCAGTGAGTCTGGAATGGGGTCAACTCAGTCTAGTGATGATAAGTGAGGATCTACTTGAATAGAATAAAGGAGCAGCTCAGGTCTAGAAAACTGAGATTGATGACCTTATGGTTCGTTATGCTGACCTCATGACGCCCTCTACCCACAAATGTTATGAAGTAGGGGGAAGAGAATGTCCGCTAGAAAATGTACCTGTAGACAATACATTTTGGGGGAGTCTTCTAAATTCCAGGGGGGTCCTGACCAGGGGTGTTGTACGAAATATATTTGGGAAGGGGGGAGGGGGTGAACCAGTGTTTTCTCCAATAAGCATTTCGAAATTAGAAAAATTCCCAAGTAGCAAAGGAGAATACAAGAAGGGCAATGTTGAGAACACGGGGGGAAGGCGCGTGGAGCAGGAGGAGGCTCCCATTTTTTTTTTTTTTAATTTAATTTGGGGTGATAATCAAGCCTTTAATCGAGCTTTTAGACAACTGTATTTTTAATGTATTTATTTATTTACAATGCCGTAGCCAATCAATAATTTCAAGGAGTGGGGGAGGTTGGTGGGAATATCCCCCCATTTCCGGAAGCTAGAAAGAATTATAAATGGTTAACAGTTCTAGAAGCCATATGAAGTGTGTTTTTATGGCAACATAACCCCCCCTAACTGCTGGAGGCTAGGGAAAATTCTAAATACTAAACACCTCTAGAAGCTTTTTGAAATGCTTTTTATGGTAACATAGCTCCCTAATTTGTATTTGTATCTTAATTTTTATAATGTTTGAACAAGGAATTTCCTTTAAATTTTTGACAATTTTTGAAATTGGGATTTTTTGTAGAGTAGGGATCAACAGTTGGGAAATTTTAAATTTGTCTGTTCAAGTCTGTGGTTAAGGACTTTTCATAATAGAAAGTAATGAGGTACAGAATAAGCCTAAAATTTCCCAACTCCAGATCTCAAATCTCACAAAATTACCAACTTTGAAGCTTTGAACACCATCCCACCCGGTGCGACACCCCTGATCCTGACACCCCCACACAGTCACCCTGCTGGCCCCCTTTTTCTTCGTTCTTACATACACACTATTGAATTAGGAGTGAGAAAGGTTGAGTCAGAGTAAATGTATCCACAGTTTCGTAGATTGAGAATGGTAAACTTAAAAAACTCTTTAGTACATCCGACTGTGAGTCGAATCCCTATCTCCTTCGTGATCGGAAATTTCAGTGTAATGCGAAGGTGACGCCATAGACTATGCGACCACCAAAGCGTGTGTGTGTGTGTGTGTGTTTTTTAGAAAGTGAATTTTTTAATAACAAGATAAAATAAAAAGCGTTACGTAACGTAAATAAACAAACAAAAATTAAACATCGTTGAATCATTCGCGGTGACAAATTATTTTAACAGAAATTTAAAAAAAATCACGCCTCATTGAGTTTATCTTCTTGTAACTAATGTTGTGGTTAACAACTTAAAAAGATCATACTTAACGTCTCTAGGACCTCAAACATATTTATAAATTACTAAAATTGATTTTATTTCGTTTTGGTTATACTTGAGTGCGTTAAAGAAATTCCACGTGCTCTAATTTTACGTTATGTACCTTGGAAGTTTTACGTGATCAAGTCAGAAGCTTATATAACGTATTATTTAACCATTTAATAGGTATTAAGGAAACCCAAAGTTGGAAAGTATAGAGCAGTTCAAGTACCTGGGAAATCCTCTGACAAAGGACGCCTATTGTACCAAGGACATTAGTTCGAGGATCACCAAGGAATCTTTAAACAAGCGGTTACTGCTGACCAGCAAGTTGCGTTTGGAACTAGGGAAGAAACGGATGAAATACTACATTTGGAGCATCGCACTGTATGGAGCAGAAACTTGGACTCTAAGGAAGATGGGGAAAAAGATATTTGGAGAGCTTTAAAATGTCGAGCTGGAAAATACTTGAGACGATCACGTGGACAGACAGGCTGACATATGAACAAGTCTTAGGAAGAGTAGGTGAGAAGAGAACCATTTTGGATGTGATTCTTCGTTACAAAGCAAACTGGATCGGACACATCCTTGAGAGGAGCTGTCTTCTGTATGACGTCATAGAAGGAAAGGTTGAGGGAAAGAGGAGCTTAGGAAGGAGGAGGATTCAAATATTGGATGACTTGAAGGAAAGAAGAAAATTCTGGGAGCTGACGGAGAAGGCAGAGGATAGGGCGTATTTGCGGTCTAAGTTCATCACCTTTCTCCGGACTGGTTTGGTGGTGATGAGGGGAGGTGGAGGGAGGGTCAGGGTTTGAATTCCGACCTAGATTACTAAGGGTTTCTTTTTCTCATTCTATCCATTCAGCTACCCTTAATGTAACATAATATTTACCAATTATTTAATATTAGTTTTACCTCTTAGACCTATGGCTATTAACGACTTAAACTTGGATGTTAAGGATTATGAGGGTATCTTCGAGAGTAATAACTTGTGTTCGTAGAAAGAAGATGAAAATCTCGTGTTAAAATTACATCTCTATTTAACCCAAACTGGTTTTGAACCTCAACCTTTAAGTCGATGGTGACCAAGTGCAGTGGTAACTAGCCTTATTTATCACCCGGTCACCTATTCGGGTATCAAATTTGTTAAATTATTTGTCTTTTATATCTCCTTTAAGTCGATGGTGACCAAGTGCAGTGGTAACTAGCCTTATTTATCACCCGGTCACCTATTCGGGTATCAAATTTGTTAAATTATTTGTCTTTTATATCTGTGTCCAAATAAGAATGAAATCTAGTGCCCAGATACTTAAATATGCCCAACAAAATATTAATTAGCTACCGAACAACAACAAAATCTTTTCAACTCGGCTGTTGTTAGTATAGGCTGTAAATTCACATAAAATAGTAGATTTATTCCTAATGATAGATTCCATAGAGTCCTACCAAATTCACTCACAATATCACGTGTCACATAAATTTTTTTTTCCACTATCCATGAGCCTATATTTTGTTTGATTAATTTATGTTATTAATGTATTGATTTGTCAACCTCCCCCAGCACCTCAAATTAGAATGACATGTCATAATATGTACGTTAACCCCCTAAACCCCCCTCCCCCCCGATACCCGGAACCCTTATCACAACGAGACCAAAAAGCTTCGTATACGATCAGTTGGTTGGCGCACGACTGAATCTCATTGTTTTTGTCGTTTATGCTTTGCTTTGTTTAATTTCGTTTGAAAAAACTTTGACAACCGCTGCCAGATTGTGACTTGCCGTTAGTAGATTTGAAGCGGCAATATTCGTTATATTATATGTATGTATTTTACCAGTAAATTTCTAAACACAAAGCCATATCATCTACATGATCTGTGAGCAAACATAACCTAAAACGACAACACTTATTACAAACATCCAGGAACTATATTTTCAGTTGTACTAAGGGTTGTTTATTTTTCCTACATGGTTTTCCATTATTTTTTTAGAGGAAATAAATGGTTTGACACAATCGTACAAACATTCTATTATAATTTATAGTAATTAGGAACCATTTTTTTAAACATGTTATCTGTAAATTACGCTTAAAAAAATATTCAGAAAAAAACCATGTTATTTTGGTAATCAAATGAAACCTTTTTTTCAGATATGAATGCTGAGCAAAATTGTCACCTGCTTCGGTGGCCGCGTGGTCTAACGCGATACTTTCACAGTAGACGAGATCTGCCTATGACGGGGAGATAGAGGTTCGACTCTCGGTCGGGTGTACTGAGAGACAAGTGAAGTGAGTTCTCCGTTTTAATTCCATCAATTTGCATTTGTCTGTCTGTTTTGGATATGTCTTACGATAACTTTTGAATGCGTTAACCGTTTTAATTCAAATTTGGCAAAGATGTTCTTTGTACCTTAGTTAATTACAGATAAACTTTGTTGGGGAAGAAGATCAACCAAAGGGTTGAGGAAATATCAACCCTTGTATGTATAAAAACACGGTTTGTAGCATTAATTAATATTTTTAAGGGCATTTCCCAAAAACTTATACAGCTGAAAATTGGTATATAAATGCAAGCCAATGTTATCACATCAAACACACCTCGTGTTTTGATTATTATTTTTAAGGGGAGGTTGAGGTAAAAAAAACTGGGGGGCGCCACAAACTAAGTTTTCCCACTGCTCCACATCTGCAAAGAAATGGCATGTTTGCGCCTGTGTTGGAAGCGCACTTTCAAAAATCGAAAGCGTTAGCTCTTGCCTAAAATAAACGATAAGTGTTCGCGCCGGTCGGCTGGTCAAAGCCTTGATACTAGCAACTTGGGATTAATTAAAAGGACGTTTATGACGTTTAATCTTTCCCTCGGTCATGTTTCAGAACTGATAGTATGAAGGAATGTTGTAAGGTTAGGCTAGGTTAGGTTAGGTTAGTTATTGACCTGATATCGCTATTATGTCTGTGGGAATATAAAACAAAAATTAAACGTTTTTATAACCTGGTGGAAAAAAATATTAAACAGAGATTAAATGTTTTCGTAAGTAAATAATATTATAAAGAATTGTAAATTAAGTGGGCGCAAATATACACGGTTATATTTCCCAGGGCACGAACAAAAACGGGTGGGAACAGAACGTAGCCCTGCTACCTGCTAAGGAAGGCCTTCACTATCAGAAACTAAACTAAAAAAAAAAAAAAGGAGGACTGAAGCTACCTTGAACCGACTATACCTGAACGTATCTAACTCTTACCGCTGGCACTTAACTGCAAAGAGGATAAAGCTTGATTCACACGCGCAAAGCAGAATCTGCGCAGTAATTCACACACTTTAAGGTGATCCATGATGCATTGCAATGCTTTAAAACGGCTGATTATCAACAAATGTTATTATATTGTAGATAAACATATATTTTAGGTCATTATCTAGATGGTTGTTAACAAATTATAAAGCTGTGTCGTGGTACAATCCAATACATCGATACACACGCTTTATATTAACGAGTTATTTCAAATCTCCTCACAACGGACAACGAAGATGTCTGCTAGCTTCTGGCTCTACAGCGCATGCGTTGTCAAATACGCATACGCACTCATTTGAGATGGTTGGTTCTGAGATTTGATTGGTTCTCCTGTGCCGAACATCTCGAGCAGAGTGGATGAAGTAGAGAATACAGTAGGCCCATGTATTCTTTGGTGCTGACTGACAGCTCACAGCTGACTTCTGATAGTCAACATATAGGTATATATCTATATTTTGACTTTCAGAAGTGACAACTGCTAAACACATGCTTTTGCAGATCATTTGGTTCAGCGTAGGGATACATAATTTGGTCTAGTAACTTTTTAAATCCGTCACCTCTCAGCTGTGAGCTGTCAGTCAGCATCAAATAAGTCATGGGGCAACTGTAGTTGAACTTCAGCAGGAAAACTGGCGCCGATTAAGTGGAAAATCTTGTGATTGGCTTAGAACTCGTCACGTGACCACGTTTCTGTCCTGCGCTAGTTTTTCGGTGAACGTGTGAATCCAGAGTAAGTCTGCACAGAGACCTGCGTGTCGGCTCAATGGAAGACGACAAGGCAAGCTCCTCTCTAAAGTTCCTCGCGTTGAATTCTAATTACCGTTTCACATCATAAATATTTCCTCCTCTAGATAAGACACGTTGCATGGAGCTCAACTTCTCATATTCCCGTAACCTTGAGACGGTTGTCAGGCTAGCTCAAATGACTCGGTTTACATCCGCTGACGTAATGGGACCAGTGTTCAGTTCCTGGTGGTGAAGGTAGGATTAATTGTTTTGTAGTGGAGGAGGTTACATAAGGATTAGTCACAAACCCTCCACTCATCACAAGACATCGTTAGGATAATCAAGTCTCGTAGATTACGGCGGGCGGAAGATACAGCGTGAATGGGAGAAAATAGATCTGTGTTCAGGATGATGAATGAAAAATACCCAATGGGAAAGAGACCATCGGGAAGACCTAGGTGCAGATGGAAGGACAGTATTAAAATGGACCTGAAAGAGATAGTGTGTACAGTATTTAGTGTATAGTGAGGTGGACTGGATATAACTAGCTCGGAATAGGGTGTAATGAGGTGGACTTGATATAACTAGCTCAGAATAAGGTTTAATGAGGTGGACTGGATATAACTAGCTCAGAATATGGTGTAATGAGGTGGAATTGATAGAACTAGCTCGGAATAGGGTGTAATGAGGTGGACTTGATAGAACTAGCTCGGAATAGGGTTTAATGAGGTGGACTGGATATAACTAGCTCGGAATAGGGTTTAATGAGGTGGACTGGATATAACTAGCTCGGAATAGAGTTTAATGAGGTGGACTAGCACATAAGCACAGCGGCATCTAAATAGAACCATTATAATCCAAGAATAAAATTCTTAATTAAATTTCGTGATGACCCAGATAAGTATGCAATAACTGTTATGATTATGTTTAGAAAATTAAACCAAACGTATATTCTGGATCGATATTATATTGGGTTTTTTTCAAAACAATAAAAACTGCAAGAATACTTATTTTAGCTCACGTTCACTTCCGAGACACCTTTAACAAATTAACTAATGAGATAATTAAGAAAACCTGTAAGTTCCGAGTTTGGAATGTCAATGACGGAGAGATAGGGGTTCGAATCCCAATAGATTGTACTGAGAGTGATCTTTACTAAAGGGCTTTCTACGTCCCTTCCGTGAAAATGTGGATACACTTCCTCTAAATTCAACCCTCCCCATCCCTCACACATTAGCGTAATTAGTGCATGTGTTTACAACCTGAACAGACGATGGAAACCAATCCGAGTTCTCTCGGGATGCGAGAAAAGTACCAGTTGAGCCACGATCAGCCCCGTGTGATTGTCGTGATTGGCGGGGCCGGGAAGGAAAGGGCAAGAAGGGAAAGGAACGAAACCCGGAGGGCTTGGCCCGAGGTGGCACGAACGCTAACTGTTCGGGTTATGAGCGATCCACGGTAAGCTCAAAATTATTTCCGATACGTCTGCAACTCTGTTCTCTAAACTTTCGTCATTGGCGTAACCCTTTCGGAACCATGACCTAACCCAATTTAGCCCTTCCAGATATTCATGGGGGAAAAAACTGATACATTGTAAAGTTTAAACGGCCGTTCGATATTTTAATAAAGTTGTAGAGCCGTACTCTAACAATATATTGGACTGCTGATGATGGGGAGATTGGGGTTCGAATCCCGGTCAGATGTACTGAAAGTTTATTTTCATAGATGGTTTTTGTATTCTCACTTCATGCAAATGCGGGTACACTTCCTTTTAATTCAACCCACCACATTAGCATAATTAGTACATGTACGTATAACCCGAAAGGGTAATAAGACGCGGTGCTAAAAAAAATCACAGTATAAAAATAAGGTGCACAAAAAACTTTAAAAATTTTTAAATCATTTTAGTGTTGCACATGTGGTCTAAGGCGTTAGACACGCATCACACTTTGACGCTCTCGACAGGGAATTTGAGCGCGAATAACGATCAAGGCCTATTGAGTGAATTTTATTAAATTTTTCACAATTTTATTTTTAGCACTCGTTTGGTTTGTTACGCATATGTACTAATTACGTTAATGTGTTAAGGATGAGGAAGGATAAATTTAGAGGAAATGTACCTACATCAACGTGGATAAATAGAGGGTGAAAACCCGTTTTAAAATAAATCTACCCTTAGTACATCCGACCAGGATAACGATCCCAGATTTTTCCCTTCATCGACAGCCTCAGTCTATTAAGAGAGCGATATCTTTTTAGACCATTTGACCACTAAAGTGGATAAATTTTTCTTACAAGTTATTTAATATTAATGTGGATACGTTTTCTCTAAGCAATCCTCCCTAGCCCTTCCACTTAGATTTATTTATTTATTTTTAAATAAATATTACTTGATCCAGTACTTATAGAATCAGGATATGGGCTAAACTGTGGATAAAATGTTACATTTTTTTACCACCTGAGAAAAAAAAATCATCCACCACATTAACCCTTTCTTGTTAACCAAACAAGAAAAGCAACTTTTAGGAAACATGTTCAACTTTTACTTTGTGCACACACAAAAAAACCTTTAAAACTTTTATAAACCCCCTTTCCCTCTATACTTTCCTCTTTCGATGCTTGGCGTACGATTTCATAAACTTTTTCCTTGATAACTCCGCCCCCCCCCCTCCCCCTCCTGTACCTTAAC